>JAWZYT010004051.1:35000-77500 GCA_034508575.1 Petrolisthes manimaculis
TAAAGCCATTTAAGTAAGAGTAAATGAAGCAAAGCCATTTGAAAAAAGCGAGGGAAAGGGAGGAAGCCAGAGCAATACCAGGTGCCAGAAATTATTTAAAATGTAAAAGATGGATATACATATACGACAAACAAATGGAAAATTATTAATATGATCTTCATTATAATAAAAGTAATAATTCATTGTGATGTCGTCGCTGTAATATTATAGACTCACTGATTACTTGACAAATATTTGTTGGTATGCCATCAAATCTCTCCAAGCTGTTTTATAAGTCAGTGAAGACTATTTCACCTTTACAAGGAAATATCGTCGAGGTGAATATTGAGTGTGACGGAAGATATCAAACAAAAGTGACATATGCGTCAAGGTAATAAATTCAGGTATACCGTTTGAATTGGCAATGATGGTTGATTGCATATTGTAAGAGACACAAGACGAAAAGACCTTGACGTTCTGCCTGCCAAGTAATTATTAAAGTGGGGTGTTGTAATAAGTAGAGTTTGTGTGTGTGTGTGTGTGTGTGGTGGCAACATTGCATCAATAACAAAAGGACTAATTTACAGAATTAATTTAACAGGTTTTTGCATCTATGTGTCGCAGTTCTTGCACAATTAAATAAATATATTGTTCTCTTAGTGTAATTGTTTGGTGACAACTACCATCTCTATCTGTCCATTGTTTGTAATCGAAAGTAAAACATCCATAACCGAGGAAATTAATAATGATAGAATACCGTTTCCCTTTTCCATTTGGTGTCACAATAACAAGTGTTTTATTTATACACGTCTCTTAATTGGTTCGTTACATTATGTCCGACACCACTTAGCTGTATCAACAATCAGCCGAAAAATATTGAGTAGTTTCAAAGTCCTTATAGGCAGGAGGAACCCATTTGATGATGAGCTTCTACCGTTCAAAGTATATTATAAACATTGCCACAAAATAGACTCCCACAGTATAGGAGAAAGAGATCTGTTTTGTAATCTAATCTGGAGGAAACAACAGTCCTCCAATAAGCTAACAAATTTGCACCAGAGTAAAAGATTACATTTATAGTATCCTTCAAACTCTTCCACGAAACAACAATGCTACCTTGGTATAGGAGAAAGGGATCTGTTTTGTTATATAGGTTGGAGGAATAGATATCCCTCCAATACACCAACACCAACAACAACAACAACAACAACACCAACAACAACAACCTGACCTTTAACAGTATACCTATGGTGGTGGTGGTGGTGGTGTTGAAGAAGAGGAGGAGGACACCTGAAGAGAACAACAGGTGTGTGGCATAGGAAGCTCCTCTGTGTTAATTAGTGCAGCCAGGTGTGTATTAAATGTCCTCCAGTGTTGCCCAAAGACTTGCTGAAGGACAAAGGTTGTGTGTGTGTGTGTGTGTGTGTGTGTGTGTGTGTGTGTGTGTGTGTGTGTGTGTGTATGCATGTATGTATGTGGGAGGTGTATATGTGTGTGTGTGTATGTGTATTGTGTGTGTGTGGGGGTGGGTGGCAACTTTACCCCTTCTGTGGTTACATCAAGGTTTTAACAATTCTAATAAAATTATCACTTTTAATCGGACTTGTTACAAAATATGTGTCATTTGAGGTTGTAATCCCTGACGTAACATTGAGTTAATATATTGCAATAGTTAAATATGAACCTTAAAGTATCGTTTTTTCTTTGCTCTGATCCTTTCATCACTGATACATCAAAGTTTCAGAGTAGAGGCGATGATGATTTCAGCATGAGAAAGCATTAAGATACATAATATTAATTGCTTCTCTCACTAAAGCCTTCAATCAACTACGTGTGTTTGGTGCATAGAGTTTAAAGTCAGTGATAATGGCAACGAGACATTTGGCTTTGAGTGTATAAGTGTAGCAGTTAATGGGAAATTAATTTACTGGTGAATAGAAAGGTCTTCGATTCTACCAAACTATGCCAAGAAACAGGTCCTTTATTTGTACTATTTGAGGGGCATCTGTTCTCTGGCATTTTTGGAAGGAATCAATTAGTATCCAACTCTTCAATTTACCAACAAGAGATTCTCCCCTTAAGGTGCATGTGAGTGAAGAAACCACTTTACTTGACTCAAAAGAGAAAGATAAAACAAAGAGGCAGCGACCGACGGAATGAAAGGGAGTGAAAAGGATTATATTCTGAATCCGGATTACCATGTTATTCGGACGTGAACTATGCTCAAATGGAATATGAATCATGAAGCTATTTATTCATGCAGGATATAAATGTTGTTGCAGTATTAAATTCGACTTTGCAATGTGTTGTTGTACAGTTTGCACCGCAGCGTTTGAAAAGATCATAATTATGTCGACGTGAAAGTGAATAGTTAATATGAGGATAGTATACTATTGGTTGTACATTAAGTGGGTGCGGTGGTAGGGGACAAGCTTGGGGGTGGACTGGGGGGGGTGCGGGAATAGGGGACACGCTTGGGGGTGGACTGAGGGGTTGCAGGAATAGGGGGTCAGGGTTGGGGTAGATATAAAGTCTGTAACCTTTTCCCGCACCCCTCTAACTCCCCCCAAGTCTGTCCCCCTACTCCCCCACACCCCTAACCCTCTCAAGCCTGTCCCCCTATTCCTGCACCCCCTCAATGCACCTTGATTTCTCTACAGTACCGTATGCTAGTAAAGAGGACCTCATAAACAAAAATAATGGTGTCCTATTTGTTGCTTGGAATAGTTTGGAGGAATTATTATCTCCCTAAATGCCAAAGCTCTATCCTTCCCTTCTCAAAGCAGCTGTGTCTGTTGTCAATACATTAGTTAATCCTCTATGAAACGTTTTTTTCTTTTTCTTTTCTGACGGTCGGATTATGATGAGCTTATAATGTTTTGAGCTGTAGGATCATAATTTTGTGTAGTCGTGGTAAAAGTTATAATCATCCATATAGGAGTAACTCACGTAAAAGTTTGACAGCTTCCCTCTGTTCCTTAAGTAATAAATGTTTCACTTGGTAGATCATTCTTTGCAGCACATTTCTAGAAAAAATAACTCTCTTTACATAATACTGTGTACAAATTTCTGTAGCCAACTGTACCTACATGTCAGGAAAACATGACCAGGACAAAACCTGCAAATGAGTCTCTGATACCAAAAATGACAACACAGTAATGAAGCCTCTTTCATACTTATTTTTCCTCACTATCTCTCTTTTTTTTCTTCGTGTTCATCCTCGTTCTTTACCTCCTCTTCCCCCATTCTCCTTCTCTTCCTCTTCCCCCATTCTCCTTCTCCTCCTCTTCCCCCATTCTCCTTCTCCTCCTCTTCCCACATTCTCCTCCTCCTCCTTTTATTATCTTTCTCTTCCTCTACTTTCTTCTTTCCTTCTTGTTTTTCCACCTCGCGTAACTTAACAACTTCATCTATGGCATTCTCCCAAGTAGAGCCTAATTTGTTGTTTACTTCCCGCTCTCTGCCATTTCAATCCAAGCAGTGGGTATTGTGTGAGAGGAGAAGCGAAGCAGCCCCTAACTCAGAGTATTAGGTTACTGAAATTACAAAGTCTCCCTCTTAATCAACGTGTCACTCATTTGGCGAGGAGAGAGAGAGAGAGAGAGAGAGAGAGAGAGAGAGAGAGAGAGAGAGAGAGAAAGTTAAGACATTGGGAACGTAGTACGAGAGAGAGAGAGAGAGAGAGAGAGAGAGAGAGAGAGAGAGAGAGAGAGAGAGAGAGAGAGAGAGAGAGAGAGAGAGAGAGAGAGAGAGAGAGAGAGAGAAAGTCAAGACATTGGAAACGTAGTAAAAGAGAAGGGATATTAAATGGGAAGAAGGAGAGAGATGGAGGGACAGTGATGTATGAGAACAAAGTGTCGAAAGAGCTAAAGGAAAGTGACAGCTGAAGGACAAGTTACGAGAAACACAGATAAATGAGAGACTCGGAGAAGCACGATAGCAAACAGGAGGAGAGAAAACAAAACAAAAAAATAAATAAAAACAGACACACATATATACAAAGAGTTGAGTGAAGTAAAAAATAATAGTGACAGACATTGAAAGTGAAATCTGAGGAAAGAGATAAAAACGGGTAGAGAGAAATCTGAGAAAATTAATACGATAGGCGTGTAGACAGAATAAGTAATAAACAACAAGAATAGAAAAAAAGAAAAAGGAAAGACTGTGAAAGAGGAAGAACGCGAGAAAGACGAGGAAAATGTAAAACACACACACACACACACACACACACACACACACACACACACACACACACACACACACACACACACACACACACACACACACAATAGATGAGTGTAACACTTTAGAATCGGGGGAAGGAATTGTGAAGGAAGAGAATAGTTGGGTGATAGAGGACAGGGCGAATGAAAAAGGTGTGAGGGGAGAGTCGGAGGAGGAGAGAGTGATGGAGACATAGGAAGGAGGAAGAAGACGAGGAGGAGGAGGAGGAGGAGGAGGTGGTGGAGCGAGAGAGAAGGGGAGAAGAATAGTGAGGCAGGCAGGCAGGCAGGCAGGCAGGCAGGCAGGCAGGGAGGGAGAGGAAGAATAATGGGGGAGAAATATTGAAAGAGAGAGAGAGATTGTGTGTGTGTACGAAAGAGAGAGAGAGAGAGAGAGAGAGAGAGAGAGAGAGAGAGAGAGAGAGAGAGAGAGAGAGAGAGAGAGAGATTATGTGTGTGAGTTTGTACAAGATTATGTGTATGTGTGTGTGTGTATGTATGTGATTTTTATTCATCTACGTAACCAAGCATGCACAGTCGTGGTCAAAATTAATCTTCCATATAAGGGTAACTCACGTAGTAAGAGTTTGACAGCTTCCCTCTGTTTCTTAGCTGATAAACTTTCCAATAAATAGGTTATGTACCATCTTTTAATTTATTACCAGCATATACACACTACTAAAAACAATACTATATAATATGTGAACGTGAAAACATTAGACAGCAAATTGTTTAAGATAACAATATGGGGATGACTCTTATTGACTGTACATACATACATACATACATACATATACATAACCACGTATAATAAAATTAAAAGCCTGTCTGTAGTGTATGAATTTGTATACCTGTGTGTATGAGAGAGAGAAAGAGAGAGAAAGAGAGAGAAACAGGATAATAAAAGTGCCATTAGGAATGAAATTAGTGCCATTTCCTTTTGTCTTGATAAATCATACGTACATTACCGTGCATATCCCGCTCATTATCACGTGTATTTATTAATTATCCTAATTAAACCCATTACGGTAATTTGCCTTAATGACTCGTTTAATCAATAGGCACAAATCACTATTAACCAACTAATGAGTTTCCAATAGCATTCGAGGGTTAAATTTGTGTCATTGTCAGAACCAGAAATTATGAATGTTGGTTGTATTGTCATTGTTATTGTAATTGGCTTTTATAACAAGAGCTGGAAATACGTGGAGTTCTCTACATGGGGCTGGTAAAATTATGTTAAATATATATACGAGGATAAAATGCAAAAATCTCCATGTTTTCTCTTAGGGTGTAACCATAAGAGTAGATTCATTTGGAGTTAAATTGGAAGATTACTCATTCCTCTTGACTAACTATTCCAGAAGAAAGATCAAAATAAAACCTCAGTGGTATGAAAATAGAATCTGTTTCGTGAAAAAGTTAGGAAAAATCCAAAAAGAGAATCTCCCCTTATGCAGAGAGACTATAATAATATGTACTGTATATATTTTACGTAATAATCTGGAGTATTGTATTGGGCAAAGAGAAAAACAAAACTCATCCTGCGCCGTTCAAGTGAAACCAGTCGTAGAGGAAGTCAGTCAGTCAGTCAGTCAGGGGAGAATGAAGACCTGAGGAATTGCGTAAAGATGTGAGGGTGAGATTGCGACCAAGATTGAATGAATACTGTGTGTGTTCGTGTATGAGAGATTGAGAGAGAGATTGAGAGATTGAGATTGAGAGAGGGAGATTGAGAGAGGGAGATTGAGAGATTGAGATTGAGAGATTAAGATTGAGAGAGGGAGATTGAGAGAGGGAGATTGAGAGAGAGAGAGAGAGAGAGAGAGAGAGAGAGAGAGAGAGAGAGAGAGAGAGAGAGAGAGAGAGAGAGAGAGAGAGAGAGAGAGAGTGCGTGAATATTAAAGGTGAAGGTAGGTCTGTAACATTGAATGGATATACTTGCGTAACTAAACATTAAAACGATATATAAACACGTAAGGTAATAAGTACTCTTGGTGTCTAAACTAAAGGTGTAACGAGACAGTGCTAATTAGAGTGACTGATGACGCCTGTGTCCAACCAAAATAATAATAATATTTTTTTGCCATCCCATAGAGAACAACATAAACCCATCCATCCACATTTATTTTATTTATTTATTTATTTTTTATCTTTTTTTTTGACGAACCTCTGCCGATATTTCTGTCGTAGGTAGCCATTTTATATTTCACTTTATTTTATTTTATGGTAATTTCCGGGTGATTTATATAAGATCTTTTCGGAGAACCTTTTTATTCCATGGTTAAGAGTGTAGTGAATACGCATTGTTTGAGTTAATATAGTGATGAGTATTCGTGTAGTGAATAAACACCACTGTGGTGAGTGAAAGATGTGATGAGCTAAATAATGTGGCGAGAGTGAGTGTATGGTGAATTATATTATCATTGTGGTTCATTATGACACGATAGAACTTTATGTAAGCAATGTGGTCAGTTGTGATGTGCTGTATAAACCATAATTAAATACAAGTAATGAAAATAATGTAGTGTGAGAATGTTTTAGAGAATAGAGTGAGCAAAAGCGTAGGATAAAATATTTGGAGAGTGAGAAAGAATAGAGTGAGCAGTTTAGGGTGAGGGCTATAGAAAGTGAGAATTAATAGCGAGAATAGTTTAGGGTAAAATATGTGGAGAGTAACATAAAGTGAGCATAGTGTAGGATGAGATCATGTGAAAAGTGAGAAAGAAAATGAGTGAGCATAATGTTAGGAGAGTGTTTTGAAGAGTGAGAAAGAAAATGAGTGAGCATAATGTATAGAGAGAGTGTTTTGAAGAGTGAGAAATAAATAAATGTACATAGTGTATAGGGTTAAAACAAAAGAGAGAGAGAGAGAGAGAGAGAGAGAGAGAGAGAGAGAGAGAGAGAGAGAGAGAGAGAGAGAGAGAGAGAGAGAGAGAGAGAGAGAGAGAGAGAGAGAAAGAATAAAGTGTTGTTTTGATAAGCTTGGTGTGTCCGGCGAGTGAAGTGTAACGAGTGAACATTGTGGTGAGTGTAGATGCAGGGGAAGTGTAATGAAGTGAAAGAGGAAGGGGAAGGGGTGGGGTGGGGTGGGGTGGGGGGAGATGAAACAGAGTGTGGGGCCTGGCTAATGGATGGAGGGATGGATAGTGGTGTGTGTTGTGGGGATAGAGTGAAAGCATTTGTGAGGATATGTGTGTGTGTGTGTGTGAGGATATATGTGTGTGTTTGTGTGAGGATATGTGTGTGTGTTTGTGTGATCTTGTTGTGTGTGGAGAGAGAGTGAAAGTGAGAGTGAGAGTGAGAGTGAGAGTGTGTGTGAGAAAGTGAGAGTGGTTTGGTGTGTGCTGTTGTACATAATGGTGGAATGAGAGAATGAGTGATTGAGCGGCCCATGATTGATACTATTAACAGGCTGTCAATTTTTCCACACTTTCCCTCTATCATAAAGTACTGTAATCAACAGTTTGTTTGACGTTTACCATATATGATGCCTGGTTAAATTTGGTATACCATGTACAGTGACTAGCAATAATCCTGTCCCTCCTCCATCCCTTCAATAACTCGTGTCATTATACAACATTTGCCAGGAAAAATAGATCAGATGGATTTTTTACATATATACATTATACCAGTGAATGTCCCTGCATATGTTTCAGGACCTTAACATTATCAAAATATATAATTATTGGACTTTGAAACTGGTTATATATTGAAAATGTACATTCTCGGATCAAAGTATGTTATGCTGTTGAAATTTTACCTGTCATTTGCCAACAAAGCTTAAGAGGAACAAGGATCAAAAAAGAGAGTTATCAATACTTGAGAAGAAACAGAAAGACTGGCGTATGCAGACACCCAATTGGACAAAAGTTTAAGCGTAAACTCTAGTGGTCGATGAAAGTTTAACAAGGAACCCTACACTCTGCCAGTCACCATTGAGAATGTACATAAGATTAATTGCCTGGATTTTCCATTTTCCCAGATGATGAGAACACGACTTAGCCAGAATTGGGGGGAGAAGTTTATTCCTTCCCAAATAGATACTGTTTTCCTCCCTCATATGCAGCGGTCACGTATATAGGGCACACGGTCCAACAGTTAGACCACTTGGGGAATAAAGTAATATGCAATAAAGTACGAATAAAGTAGCGTACAAGTATGGTGGTTGTGGCAAGCAGATGGGTCGTTGTAACTTTAAGGTGCAATGTTAAGTGGTAGTGGGTTCATTCTCCTGCCTACCTTCCACTAAAATGACCTCTATAATACTCCCCACTTTGGCCATAGTACAGAATATCTGAAAGCCGCGAGGGGAAACTATCTAAGCGGCCATATATAATCCAACAGGCGTATAATTATAACAAAACAGATCAGATTCCCATAATTTGGAAAGAAATTAAGGAGGTAGTCAAAAGTTCATATTAAACTAACTCTCTCTCTCTCTTCGCCAGTGAGAGACCAGACTAAATGGTTCCCATCTTTCAGTTCTTCAACTGTCCCTCTTTTCTTTTTATTTCCTTCCTGCTTGCTGTCACACCTCTCTATCACCTTTTTCCGGCGCTATAGGACCTCGATGTTGCGGTGCCTAATATCCATCAATCAATCAATCTCTCTCTGTCTCTGTCTCTGTCTCTGTCTTTACGTTTGGTGGTATATATCTCACTGTGCGTCTGTTGCCTGTCATTCTGTTGTGTGTTGGTGGTGTAAGGGGAGATGTGGTTCAACACGAGGACACAGGCCCACGTCCATCCCTTCCTCTTCCCCTTCCCTTCCCTTCTCGTCCTCTGATTAAGTCATAAGCTTCCACTTGGCCGGGATCGACGTTCTGTCAGCTGCAGTTATAGTTGGTTTCATTACACCCGAATTTCTGTCAGATCTACTGTATCTGGACTTGGGAGATCGCTTTGCTGTCTTCCTCTGTCTGTCTGTGGTGTTGTCCTGAGGGGATGTTGTCTCCCTCGGTATACTTCTTTGTGTGTTACTTTGTCTGGTCTTTTACTTGTCAATTTAGGTATGTATTTCTTAAAAGGATATTTATTGAGGCCCCTTTTGTCTCGAGTCTTATCACTGTCTGTTCTTTTCTATCCTTCCTTTCCTTCCCATTACTTCAAGGCTTACTGCTCGCCTCCATATCTTATAAACTTTTCCACCGTGATGATAGGTGAATATTTTATGCTTCTGGCCTTAATATTACAAGAGACACTTACGCATTTATGGGCGGAGATGGCCCGGTAGGAGGATGAATTAATGTATGGATGAATGTATGTATGTATGAATGCATGGATGGAAATGTAAGATGAAAATAAAAGTAAAAATCGGGAGAAAATTTGAGAGAAAGGAGGTAAAGTAAGAGAGTGATGTTGAGCTATACACACACACACGCACACAGACACACACACACGCACATACACGCACATACACGCACACAGACAGACAAACAGACAGACAGACAGACAGACATACAGACACCCAGAAAATCTCGCCATTGAAGTGAAGGGACTGATCCAGACGAACCCAATACACCATCATGAAAAAGATTTATTAGAGTCTGCTGTGAGAAGGTAGACGACGAACGAACGAACAAGACGCAGATAATCAGGTTACAGGACACACAAGTAAAGTAGAGTGAGATAAAGTGAGAGAGTTGGAGGGACGGATGGAGGGAAGGAGATAGACAGACGTATAAATAGAAATAGAGAATGCAGAAATAGTTAACAGAAAAGCCAATATAGTGAGAAAATATAAGGGGCAGAGAGAGACAGACAGATAGACATAAAATGAGAATACAGAAATGTTTAACTGAAAGAAAAGAAACAATATGGTGATAAAGTTTGAGGGACGGAGAAAGGAAACAAGAAGATAAATATAATAACGCAAAGATAGTGAAGACAGAAATGTTAACATGAAATAATTATAGTGAGAAAGTTTAAGGGAGATAGAAAATATAAATGTGGAGACGAACAGACACACAAATATAAAGACAGAGATGACAGAAATTTTAACAGACAGATAAAATAGACAGGGATAAAAAAGTACATAATAAATATTGATGGACGAATAGACAGACAGACAGACACAGACACAGATATTTATAGATAGACAGATACACACATAGATAGATACACAAATAGTTAGTTAGATATATTGATAGATGGATGTATGGATAGATAGGTAGGTAGATGGATGGATAGATAGGTAGATGGATGGATAAATGTATGAATAGATAGACAAATAGATAAAGGAAACGAGAAAGAGAAACAGAGGGGAGGAAAGGGTGAGGGAGGAAGTACAAGGGGAGGCATGGAGGCTGGCTATGAACAAGGAAATTAATGGTACTTACTTAATCATGCAGCAGGGAAAGATTAACATGTTTTCCCTCGCATTTCTGAATTAAACACACAGAAAGCGAATTAAAACGCACCCTTAGAAATTCTAAAAAAAAAAAAAAAAAAAAAAAATCTCCTCAAGCAGGGAGGGTATTTATTCATATTTTTTGTTTTTTTCATTGGAATATAAGAAGAAGAATGGACGACGACGAAGACTTAAGAAACACGTATATTTATATTTAAAGATCTATTTTTTGTTTATTTGTATATTTATTTGTATTTTGTATATTTAAAGATCTATTTTTGTTTATTTGTATATTTATTTGTATATTTTGTATATTTAAAGATCTATTTTTATGTTTATTTGTATATTTATTTGTATATTTTGTATATTTAAAGATCTATTTTTTTGTTTATTTGAATATTTATTTGTATATTTTGTATATTTAAAGATCTATTTTGTTTTTATATACAGTATATATTATAATATTATATTCTCGCGACGGACAGTGAGAGAGAGAGAGAGAGAAGACTGAGAGAAACATGCTCAACTTATGTTATGATGAAGACGTGAAACTTTACGTCGTCCAAATGAATCCCATGTTTCACCGAAATGAATTGCGGGTGAAGGGAAAAGAAATGGTGAAGGTGGGAAGGAAAATATGAAGGTCTTGGGCTGCTTATGTTCCTTCTCTCTTTCTGACTTGTCTGTTTATTCTCCTCTTTCTCAACTCTCTCTCTCTTTTTTTTCCCTCTCTCTCTTTCTTTTTCCTCTCTCTTTTATTCTCCTCTCTCTCCATCTCTTTCTCCTTTCTCTCCATCTCTTTCTCCTCTCTCTCCATCACTTTCTCCTCTCTCTCCATCTCTTTCTCCTCTCTCTCCATCTCCCCTCTCTCTCCATCTCCCCTCTCTCTCCATCTCCCCTCTCTCTCCATCTCTTTCTCCTCTCTCTCTTTACACACACACACAAACACACTGAGAGAGAGAGAGAGGAAAAAAAATATTGCCAACACGAAAGGAGAGTAAATCCATCTTCTCCTTCCCCACTATCTCAATCTATGTATCTCCCTCGCTGTCTCTCCCTGTCTGTCCCTGTCTCCTTCTATCTCCATCTCAAGTCTTTTTTATCTTTTTCTACACCCACGTTTTCTCTTTAAAGTATTTTTTTTTTGTATTTTTTCTTGAACATGTCCTAGTTAGTAAATCTTCTTGTACTTTCTTTCATTCTACTTATATACTTAGATTTGATTGTTTGTTTTCGCATTGTTTTCTTACGTTTAGTTTTTTCTCTCATTACTATTCATTTTTCTCCTTCTCTTTCCCTCATATTTTGTCCATTTCCTTTTTTTTCCTTTCTCTCTTTCTCTCATTTTTTCCTCTTCCTTTTCTTTTCCTTTCTCTCTTTTTGCCCTTTTTAATCGGTGTATCTCATTACACTATGATTAATTAACCAATATTTTTTTTATTTTTTTTGTGATATATCTATTTATTTCTCTATCTCATCCCAACACCATATTGCATTAGACTATATCTTTATCTCTTCCTGTCTATTCCTCTGTCTATCACCACCACCATTTATCTTTAACTTGTCTCTCTATTTTTCTCTCTGTATCTCACTCACATTGATCTCTCCGTCCCTCCTCCTCCTCCTCCTCCACCTCCTCCTATTCCTCCTCCTCATCCTCCTCCTCTTCCTCCTCCTCCTCCTCCTCCTCCTCCTCCATTCTCTGACACTGTTCCCTCACTTTCTTCCAAACTCGGCACCAAAATCTCTCTCCCGAATTGAGTCTGCGGGCAGCGGCGCCACCACCACCACTACCACTACCAAAATCACTATACTGTTACCACTACTACCACCACTACTACTACCACCACCACTACCACCACCACCACCACTACCAAAATCATTATACTGCTACTACTACTACCACCACTACCATCACCACTACCATCACCACCACCACTACTACTATTACCACTACCAAAATTACTATACTACCACCAACACCACCAACACCATTTTTGCACTACCACCACCCACACCCACACCAACAACAACAACCACCACCACCACCACCACCAACTACCCACACCAACTGAGGACAGACAGATTTCCCGCGAGGACTGCCGAGTGATGGCCGGCAATCCTAACTTGGCTTTCTGGGTCGCAATGACGAACGAGCTGGCATCATCCTCCAACACCACAACACAACACAACACAACAACACACGTGACACAGCACAACACAACACAACAACACACGGGACACAGCACCAACACAGCACAGGACACAGCACAGCATAACACAGGACACAACACAGCACACAACACAGCACAACACAGGACACAGCACAACAGAGCACACATGATACGCAGCACCACCATACGCCATACAGTAAGAACACATTAAACTCAGGAGATCACACATTAACTTATATTTGCTTCGTAGGACCAACACACGCAACGCTACACCAACACACGCAACGCTACACCAACACACGCAACGCTACACCAACACACGCAACGCCACACCAACCAACACACGCAACACCTCATCAAAACACTCACTGCCAAGGCTCACGAGATATATAGTGGCAACACAGTAATCTCTGGGTCTCACACAAGTGTCTCAGGCAACTCAAAGGAAAAGAAATTAAAGCTGCTTGATCGACTCGTGGGGAAATGGTAGATAGACTGTTCACTCCATTTATATACTCAGGTAGCATAGCTTAGCGATATTATATGAACAAAATATGAATAATAGAATCGATTATGAGTGTATTCTTTAAAGTACCCGATCCCACCACATCTCAACGGCACAGTACTGTACAGTCGGCCTCAGGAATTTGTACACAGAGAAATTTTTACCATGGGTCTTTATTCTTCACATATTGTAGGCATTGTTCTGCTGTTTGATTCAAGCATTAGTTAAATAACATTATTAGAAAAGATTGGAGTCAGGAAATATATGTAAAACAAATCTATTTGTTATAGAACCCCTGAGGTATGTATAAAAGTGGTATGTATACGAATTCCTGAGTCCGATTGAACATTTTATGGTACAGTATGGTACAAGGACAAAATATGGTATGGTACACACACCCTAACATCACACGATAGTCCTATAGAAATAATTACCAAAAATGTAGCGTGGTGGATGTATCAGTTAGTGAAGGGGAAAGGGAAGGTGTTCAATTATACGAGTCAGAGGGATAAATTGGCCCCTTCAACCTGGAGACGTATCTGACACTTGTAATATATATATACACGAGCCGCTCCAGGCCACATCTCCCCAAGCGCCAGCCATCATCTTCATCGTTCACCCTCCTCGCGTCTTGTTAATCTCCCACTCTTTGTCGTTCATTTAACAGTATTATTGTGTTATAGAACGGTAAATGTACTGTACATAGTGTTAATAGTCACATAGGTTATTGAGCAGGGTTTTTTTGTTTGTTTTTTGTCTCCCCTCTTTATCTCCTTGTCCCTCCTATATATTTCCTTGTCCCTCCTCTTTATCTCCTTGTTCCTCCTCTTTATCTCCTTGTCCCTCCTATATATCTCCTTGTCCCTCCTCTTTATCTCCTTGTTCCTCCTCTTTATCTCCTTGTCCCTCCTATATATTTCCTTGTCCCTCCTATATATCTCATTCTTCGTGCTAAATAATCAATCAGGCCCGTCTCACTCTGTCTTCTTCCTTCTTAATTATTCTACACATTTCCATTGAATCTAGTGACAATACAACACCGACCGTATAATGATTAATTGAAGGTGTCATTTTCGCATCGTATTTTAGAGTGATCCTGTTAGCTCTCAATTCGGGGATAAAAACGACACCCCCTCCCCCAACTTTCCCTCTCCCCCAACTTTCCCTCTCCCCAACTCACTGTGCCACCACATGCACTGAAAGGATTATACAAGTGTCTCGGGTCTGTCAGTGTGTCAGGATAACACCCATATTGTTCAGTACATACAGCTGTTGTGGACGATGCTTCCTCTCCACTCCAGGGAATTTAAAGATCTCTACCACAATGAGTCTATGAAGTTTTTGAGCCATGATGTTGTTCACCTGTAGTTCCTCTGTAGTATATTAATAAACTCAGACCAGACCCAACACTCATCCCAATCTCATTCCACTATCTCCATCTCGACTCCCACCCTCACCATTCTTACCCCACCTATCCCCATCCCCACCATCCTCACCCCACCTATCCCCATCCCCACCATCCTCACCCCACCCATTCCCATTCCTACCATCCTCACTCCACCTATCCCCATCCCCACCCCATCGCCACCACATCATCCCCACACCACGTCCACCTCATCCCCAAAACTCAACCAGTCCACCCCAGCCCACCATCAGCCCTTTACCGAACCCGAGGCGATATTTGCAGTGACGTGTTGATGTTTTTGCACTCCATCCATCGTCCATTCTTCTTTCTCTGGCCAGGAAACACGAACCTGGCACACCAAGTCCCACAAGAAAAGTGTAAAGATAAATGATCCGGGAGTTTGGCTTTCTTGGCTTGCCTTGGCTTGCCATCTTGAAAATCTGCCTCTATAGTTTTGTGCTTTGAGTGTGTGTGTGTGTGTGTTTTATGTAATTTGGAGGGGGTTGTGTTTTGTGCTTTGTGTGTGTGTGTTTGTGTGTGTGTGTTTGTGTGTGTGTGTTTGTGTGTGTGTGTGTGTTTTGTGTATGTGTGTGTGTGTGTTAGTGTGTGTGTGTGTTAGTGTGTGTGTTTGTTTTGGGATTGTTAGTGTGTGTGTGTGTGTACCATAGTTTCCTTTGAATCTTCACAGTTTCCCATTGACAGTATTAATCTCACTTCAGTCATACTTCTCAATTTTCATTATTAAATATCACCGTCACGAATCTCTTTTTTTCCTTTTATGGTGTCTTTCCCTGTATCACTCTCCAATTCCTTCTCACATTGTTTCACCTATCACGCTCCTTCACTGTCGCTGCCATTCCCATTCTTATCAAATCCACACCCACTACCTCTCTTTCCTTTCAATCTCTATTACCACTTCCACACTCCTCCCTCCTAGTGCAGTTCTCCCTCCCTCCCTATCTCTGTCTTTCGCTCGTTCTTCCCCTCACTCTGTCTCTCTTTCATATACGCACACACACACACACACCCTGACACATTCACTCGCACCCTGACACACACACTCTGACACACACACATACACACCCTGACACACACACACACACACACACACACACACACACACACACACACACACACACACACACACACACACACACACACACACACACACAATCTGCTGAAGGGAACAAATAAAAGGGAAGCTGGCGAGGCGGAGTTAAGACTGACAGAAGCACAATGGCCAGCCGAAGAGTCGAGGTAAGGGGGAAGGTAGGAAACTTTGGCTCTGTCCTTCCTTCCTTCCTTCCTTAATTCCTTCCTGCCTAGTCTACTTCTTTTATCCTAACTGCTTACCCTATACTTCCTTTATCCTTCTTGCTGCCCACTCTTTTTATCCTTTCTAGTACCTTTTTCTGGCGCTATAGGACCTTGATGTTGCGGCGCCTAATATCCAACAATCAATCAATCAATTTTTACCCTTTAGTTATAATATCCTTAACATAACCTTGTGTTTATACCTTATATCCCTCATCACCTTTCAACAAGTTCAGCTTTATACAGGACAAACTATATCTATTTTTATCCTCGTCAGTTTACTCCTGGACACCCTAAAGCAATTAAAATATATATTTTCCAACATGAAATTTGACTGAACTGACAATAAACGAAAATATAACAAATTAATAATAATAATAATAATAATAATATTTATAATAATAATAATAATAATAACAAAGCGATGCTACATATTATACATGGGCACGCGACGCTTAAAACTATATATAGAAAGCAACCGTATCCCAAATAATATGTCCTCCCTCCCTCCTATACACGATAAAAGATAGACAGTCCCAAATGGAAACTGACTGGAACCCAAACACACACCTCCCTACCTACCTACACACCTTCCTACCTACCTACACACCTTCCTACCTACCTACACACCTTCCTACCTACCTACACACCTTCCTACCTACCTACACACCTTCCTACCTACACACCTTCCTACCTACCTACACACCTTCCTACCTACATATATACCTTCCTACCTTCCTCCCTTCCTCCCACCCCATCCTATATATATCTGGTGGTGCCGTCTGCCTCTCACCACCACCACCACCACCACCACCACCAACACCTACACCACCACCACCACCACCACTACCACCACCACCACCTGCATCTGCTCCTGGTTGGTTTCAGTCCCACGCCATTTCAACCATTTATAGATTTACTGGCTTTCCGTCCGTCCTTCCGTCCGTCTATACTCCTCCAGCCAACTCCTCTGCCTATAGTCCTTCCTCTTTTTACTGATCGCTCTTCTCCTTTTACCTCGTTCGTGCGTCCTTTTCGTCCTCCTCCTCATTCTCCTCCTCCTCCTCCTCCTCCTCCTCCTCCTCCTCCTCCTCCTCCTCTTTCTCCTTTCACACCACTTATGCATGTAGGTTGGTTTTACTCTATTTATTAATCTGTGCTTCTCTCTCTCTCTTTCTCTATCTCTCTTTCTCTCTCTTTCTCTCTTTCTATATATTTCTCTCTCCTTATGTGTGTATCTCAGTGTATCTCTGTCTCTGCCTATCAAAATTTCTTTATCACTAATCTTCTCTCTAATTTTTTCCTGTTTTCAATTCCAATGTAATCCTTCGTTGGTTGCAATCTAATGAATGAATATACAAATACAAATTATTATTTTTTTTTTTTTTTTTTTTCCCTACAAATTATTTTGGCTATCTATCTAGCTACTACTATTCTCATTCTCCCAAAGGTACTGCTGGCTATCTCTCTACTATAATATTATACTCTATCAAAACGTTATTCCAATTTATCTACCTACATCTGGCGCTATAGGAGCTCGATGTTGCGGCGCCTAATATCCATCAATAAAAAAATAAAAAAAATCTGTCTACCTACAACCCGACTTGGTCATTATTATCCCCGCTGACAAACAAGCCGCCTCTACAAACCTCGCTCTGTCTGTCCTCCGCTAACGTTTGTCCCGATGGAAAATCTCCCCAATATTGTATGAGGATGGTAAATCTTTCCAAATATTGTATGAGACCATTTAGGGAGACGGCCGAAACAAACCCGATTGGAGGCGAGGAGCATTCGTGTGTGTGTGTGTGTGTGTGTGTGTGTTTGTGTTTGTGTGTATGCGTGTGCTTGTGTGTGTGTGTGTGTGTGTGTAGCACCTCCTCCCTCCCCACACCCAGATCATTGTAAATTCCTTAATAATTAACAAACCGAATAATTATTTTGCACGCCTGTGGTTCTATTAATAATCAGGTATTTTTACATTAGCCTATAATTTATATATATATATAAATTAGATTCATTTTAGGACTGCCAACATACAGACCGTTTAGTACGACACAACGCGAGGAAAGGTTTGAAGTCGAAATGCAATGTCGGGGACCCAATTTTATGCAATGTTTCGCCTTCCAAAATTTATTCCTTCCTGAAAGAGACCTGGAGAGCAAAACGTTGAATAAAACTGGTGGCCTTTCCTCTGCTGCTGCTTCTGCTTGGCTTTTATCTCATTCTTGTGATGTTGTTTGTTTGTGGGTAAATTGAATTATTATTTAATCCTTGAGTGTCAGAGGTGAATCTTTGTATATATAAGAATAAAATCTGTCCTTGGTTACAGGGAGACATGAAAAATAATACAGTAGACTGGGTTGATGAACATTGGCTTAAGCGATTTATACCAGGATGAATGAAATAAAATAATTTGTGTTATATCGAGTGCAGTCTGTGTCGAGGCTTCCTGTATTTTCTCTTTTCTCTATATATTGGCAGCAGCGACCTCTGTGTGTGTGTGTGTGTCTGTGTGTGTGTGCCTGTGTGTCTGTGTGTGTGTGTGTGTGTGTGTGTGTGTGTGTGTGTGTGTGTGTGTGTGTGTGTGTGTGTGTGTGTGTGTGTGTGTGTGTGCTCAGCTTAAATATGCAGCAAATAATAAGCCTTTAGTTAAAGTGTCAAGTATAAATAACTTTAAATAACATTGTGATACTCCTTTTGTATTTAAATTCAAATCTTGCAGTAAACTATAAAAATAGTGTCGTTATCGTTATCATTCAGTATGGTATATAGCGTTTATAGTGGACCTATTTATATAACGACAAAATAGTAAAGCCAGAAAAAAATAAAAACACAACAAAAATTCGGGGA
Organism: Petrolisthes manimaculis; assembly: GCA_034508575.1. Taxonomy (NCBI): domain Eukaryota; kingdom Metazoa; phylum Arthropoda; class Malacostraca; order Decapoda; family Porcellanidae; genus Petrolisthes; species Petrolisthes manimaculis. The sequence goes on from JAWZYT010004051.1 coordinate 53,802, forward strand.
ACCAAAAAAAAATCTCCCCCAAAAGTTTTTCCCCGCGTTGAAGGTGACAATGTGCTTCGGTATGGAGGCGGTGAGAGCAGCCAAATATTCCCGCCTGGTACCACGTGGAATATAAAATCATAAATACGCATAAAGATTTGCTTCCTCAGGCCCTTGATCTGATATGAAAAAAAATATATGAAAAAAAAATAGGGGGGAAATAAAAATAAATAATAAAAAAAAATTGTGGGTGAAGACTGTATGTATGTGTGACTGTGTAATAATTTTGAATATTATGTTAAACACGCATATAAATTTGCTTCCTAAGATCCATAATCCAAAATGAAGAAAATAAATATATAAATAAATAAAAAGTGGATGGAGACAGTATTGTGTGACTGTTGTAATAATAATTCTGAATATTATATCGTCGGCAATTGGATGCGGAAAATGGGTGAATATGTAATCCAATATTGCACATTCTCGCTTCTTAAAAGTGCCGTACTTGAGAAAATATAACTCGTGGAAAATATACTGTCAGCAGGATTATGAGGAGATGGGGAGGGAGGGGGAGAGCTTGGGAAAACTAGGATGAGAGAGAGAGAGAGAGAGAGAGAGAGAGAGAGAGAGAGAGAGAGAGAGAGAGAGGAAGTGAGAGGAGGAGGACGAGGATGGAGAGAAGAGATATATTGGAGTGAATGTTGGGAGGACTGAAGAAAATTTTGAATGGATGGATGAATGGGAAGAAGGAAGTTAAGTTAATTTTTTTTTTATAATTTTGATAGTATAAAAAAATAAAAACAGATGATTAGAAGGAGTAAAGAAATGCAAGGGATAAATATATACGGTGCAAGATGAGGGAAATTTGATGAAGGAATGAAATGAAGGGAAATAGGGTATAAGGATATGAACAAAAAGCAAAGAGGATGTAAGGAATTGTATGAGGTGAAGGCGACATGGGTTTGAAAAATGTTACATGGGATGGAGGAAGGGAAAAAAGAAAGGAAGTAAGGAAGGAAGATATATATTGGCGAGTGCGGCATGCGTAGGGAAACTAAACTATATTCAATGTATAGGGAAGGGAGTAAAAAGAGGTATAGGGAAGGGAGTAAAGAGGGGTATAGGGAAGGGAGTAAAAAGAGGTATGGGGAAGGGAGTAAAGAGAGGTATACTGTAGGGAAGGGAGTAAAGAGAGGTATGTAGGAGTGTATAGTTACGATGTAGCGAAAGGAGAATATTGCATAGAATAGAATAGGGCAAAGGGAAGGATGAAAGAGGAAACAAGAGATGGAAAATGTTGGTGAATGCATGTCATGTGGCGTGGGAAAATATTGGATGGTGGGAAGTAACTAGAAAAATGGAAATAAAAAAAAAGGTCTTGTATTTTTGGGGGGAATTAATTAAAAGGATGAGAGGATCTGATAAGTCCCATATTGAATCTGATGGGGATGGTACAGTGTTGGTAAATCAATCTGCAACAACTTATATCTTCCTTTATAACTAAGCCAAACAACAGGCCACCATGATTTGCGCTGACTTGGTGCTGTTTCCTGACATACAACGCAAGGAATCAAGGCGCCTCAGTGTACAGTTGCCTCCAAAAATGTCGAGACCACTACCTGCTAGACTCGAGTGGTATGTAATGTCTCAAAATTTTAGGAGGCAGCTGTACCAAAAGTATATAATTATATCACCGGCTTTAAAGTATGTGTGTTTATTTCGCGTAACCTACCCTTAGGACCGTGGGTGTTCTGCGATACCCACGTCTCCTGCATAATAATGAGGGAGGGAGGGATCGAGGCAGAAAGTGGAGTGCAAGTCTAAAATTACATCATTATTATTCTCGTATTTTTTAAAAGTCTGCAGAGTTGTCCCGTGTCTCGTTTATCCTCCTGCCTTTATATAACTAAAATTATATTAAACGTGCATGTGTACTATGAAGGAAATAAGTACCATATTAAATAATTATTGTGCCCATACATATTTATTTATTTAAACCGGTCTGATATCTGAGTTCTGAATTGTGTATCATCGTCTTAATTAATTAACGGGTCATTACGTACGGTTATACTTTCGGTACAATCGCGGCACATAATCCTTGACCAGACTTCCCCTTACACCCTGACCATTCAAGGACTATCACCCGTAGTTTAAAAAAAATTGAGGGCCCTTACTGGAGCTCTATGAACCCTCCAAATAATCCAGGCCACAAAACGCTTCAGTGTTTCGAATAGGGAATCTGTTGCCTGGAGTAGTTTGGAGAATTCATAGAGCTCCAGTAAGGGCCTTCAATTTTTTTTAAACTACGGGTGTTAGTGCCCCGTCTGTACATTGGAGCGCCTTGATTCCTCCGTAGTTTGTCTGGAAACGGGACCATAATTATAAACAAAAATAATTAATTGATAACCTGTTGCTTGGAATAAAATTAATATAGTTTGGAAAATTAATAGCTCCAGATATACCAACATTATATTATTACCTCCTTCATAAAGTAAATTGTCGTTAGGGAAATGAATTAATAAGAGAGAATTGCATCATCAGGACAGTAAGGGTAAACATTATCACTTGTAATTAAACTGGGCGTGTGGAATATAATGTGAAAATTGTTGTGTAGTACAATATTGTCCTCACAGAACCATGTCTCTCTCTCTCTCTTTCTCTCTCTCTCTTTCTCTTTCTCTTTCTCTTTCTCTTTCTCTTTCTCTTTCTCTTTCTCTCTCTTTCTCTCTCTCTCTCTCTTTCTCTCTCTCTCTCTGTATGTTTCCCTGTGTGTGTGTGTGTAAATGCTCATATACGGGTCATGTAATTCTGAATTTTTTATTGTTAGGTGTAAAATATTCATATACAAAAACTATAAAAAATGCTAATGTAAAAAATTAATGCTTATGAGGAAGATAATGAAAATGTGGACGATAATACATAGTAATTGCTGGAGATTTTAACCCAATTGAAAAAACTGAAGACAAAAATTTGCAAAAAAAAAAAAATGTGTTAAGTATATTTTCCCCTATGTAGGAATTTTGTGGTTGAGTTTAATATAGAACCAGTGAGACTTATTTATATTCACTCCTCCATTGTATAAGGTTATGTAGTCATTGTTCTAATATTATTCACATCAGCGCCATCTGTTGGTGGTGATTAAACAAGCAAACTAATATTTCATTGGGCAGTATAAAAGATAAATAATACCTTGATGGCAACTCTCTCCTGCTTTACCCTCCACCTTCATTGTACAGTCGGCAGCATAAGTTCGCTTCATTTTCCACCTCTGTATGTATTAGCTATAGTGATGTATGTATAATGTTTTTCCATCCACCTTAACTTTACCTTCTATCCACCTTATCTGTACCATCCACTTCTCCTCTGTACCTTCTATCCACCTTGACTGTACCATCCACTTCTCCTCTGTACCTTCCATCCACCTCTTCTCTGTACCTTCCACCTTTTCTCTGTACCTTCCACCTTGACTGTACCCTCCACCTCTTCTCTGTACCTTCCACCTTGACTGTACCTTCTATCCACCTCTTCTCTGTACCTTCCATCCACCTCTCCTGTACCATCCACTTCTCTGTACCTTCTATCCACCTCTTCACTGTACCTTCCATCCACCTCTTCTCTGTACCTTCCATCCACCTCTTCTCTGTACCTTCCATCTGGGTTCGCCTTGTCTGGCAGGGTTAGCGTGTGGCCGAGCTCTCCTCCGGGGGAAACTCGTTCAGATTGGGAAATATTGCAGTCTGGGGTATAGGGATTATAGCGAAGGAATGGCGGAGTAGTGGTAGTGGTAGTAGTGGTGTGGGTGGTGGTAGGGGTGGTGGTGGTCGTAGTGGTGGTGGGGTGATTGTGGTGGTCGTAGTGGTGGTAGGAGTGGTAGTGGTGTTGGGGGTGGTTGTGGTGGGAGTAGTGGTGGTGTTGGGTGTGGTGGTAGTGGTGGGGACAGGAGGGGTGGTATTAAAGTGTGTGGTGTAGTATGTAGCGTAGTTCATGTATGGTGTCTATAGTGACTGTGGTAATACTGTGGTGTGTGTAGTGTGGTGTGGTAGAGTGTAGTGTGTAGTGTAGGATAGTGCAGTGTGTAGTGTAGGTTAGTGCAGTGTGTGGTAAAGTATGATGCAGTGTGTGGTAAAGTATGGTGCAGTGTGTGTTATGGGGTGGTGTGTGTGTGTGTAGTATAGCATGGTGCAGTGTATATTATGATGTTGGCGTGTGGTATGGTGTTGGTGTGTGTAGTGTAGCATGGTACAGTGAACATAAAGCCATTGTTGTGGTGCTGGTGGTGGTGGTGGTGGTGGTGGTGGTTCTACGGCCGAGTAAAAATTTGCTAGCCAGTTTTACTTTTTGTAGAATATTTTGGCCTTCTCTATGTATGTATGTACGTTGAGAGAACATGAGAATATATATATATATATATATTTTTTTTTTTTTTTTTTTTTTTTTTTTGTGTGTGTGTGTGTGTGTGAGTGTGTGTGTGTGTGTGTGTGTGCGAGCAGAAATTACTGTAGTTGTGCAGTTAAACACAAATATTCGCCCACATATACTAGGTTCTTTTTGTGTAGAATTCGTGCTTAACAAAATGTATACAATATTTGCACCCCACGTCCCAAGTGATGCACATACATATGGTTTCTCACGTTTACCTAATTATTCAAAACTCTGGTTCTTCACAATTCCTGGGTGACGAGCTTGAGAATTTAACAGGTCCAAATTATTATACCAAAATCTCGTTTGTTTAAAAAAAATACAGGTTACCAATTAAGCATTACTGTTTCTTCCTTTCGCTAGAGGATTATGTGCACTCACAATCCAAAGGTTTTATCCAGGTCTTGTTAAAGTTTCGAATCATTTGACATACTAGTGAACCAATTACAACGCTTATCCTATTTCATACTTGCTTGAGTTTGCCTATTACTCGATCAGGCTACTCGAAACAAGCCTGAATAGATACATATTTTGGATTACGAGTGTACAGTCGGCGGCAGAAGTCGTGTCGCCTCACCTGCTTCACTGAGACGCACAGTGTTCATGGACTCGAGAAATATGCATGTTTTCTACACCTAATAATCTCGAGTCTATGAACATTGCGTGCCTCGGTGAAGCAAGTGAGGCGACAGGACTTTTGCCGCCGACTGTACTTCTCCCTCGTGCTACAAAACTTTCAGACCTACTGTAGTTAGCTGAGGTCTTTAGTCTGTTCTACATTACACTGTGAGGCTGCGTTAGCGAAGTGTTCACTGTACCGGAACTCTCCCAAAACAACAATATTTCATCGATCTCAATATTTTCCCTATGGATTTACAGCATCAGAAGCCAATGTAAACTGACTCTGTTTCTCTATTTATCATTTTTTTTTCCATGCACGGATTTTATTCATTATTTTCTCTTATGCCGTCGACTGTGCACCGGTGAACGAGCGAACAACGAACGAACGAACGAAAGAGATAATCAACCTGCATTTACTTTTTGTTTTGGTGCGTTTTTTTTTTTTTTTTTTTTTTTTGTCCAGGTTTCGGGGAATGTGGACGAACAGGCGATTGTATAGGGTGTGTAGTGGTGCGTGATGGACTCTCGGGGTTTCATAGTGGCGAATAAGTTGTTGGATAGCGGTGAATGTAGGTTTGGAATGTTGGAATGTGGTGAGTGAGTGAGTGAGTGGGTGAGAGAGTGAGAGGGTGAGTGGGTGAGTGAGTGGGTGGGTGAGTGAGTGAGTCAGTGTTTTGTTTTTGTGCGTGTGTGTGTGTGTGTGTGTGTGAGTGTGAGAGGAATGTTGAAGAAGTATGTGTGTGTGTGTTGGAGGGGGAGGTGTGTGTGTGTGTGTGTGTGTGGTGTGTGTGTGCGAAGGGCAAGGGAGGCAGTGTTTTGTGTTTGTGTGTGGGTGTGAGAGGAATGTTGAAGAAGTGTGTGTTCGAGGGGGAGGGATGTGTGTGCGTGTGTGTGTGCGTGTGTGTGTGTATGTGTGGAGATGAAGAATGGTAGTGGTGGAGTGAATAAGATTGTATTTAATTATATATATTCTTAATATTGAGGGAGCGATGAATGAGTGAGTGAGTGAATGAGTGAGTGAGTGTATGAGTGTATGAATGATAATGTTATATTCACGAGAGGAAAAATGCAAGCAAAGTTTTCATTAATTAAAGAAATGTTTAATACTACGTTAGTGAGCGAATACGTGAGTGAGTGAATGTATAGGGTAATTAATTAGTCGATGCTGACGGCAATGAATGAAAGACTGCATGGCCATTACCGTGATGATTGGATAGAGAAATGTAGGAAGCTTTTCACTGATGGATGGATGAATAGTGAAACATTTACATTTTCCTGCATGGATGGAGTTTAGGTTGTAATGCAAGACGTGCCTGTACTGTACAATGACAACCAGTTAAGAATGTAAAGACTATAGTAGATGTAGAAAATTGTGTCATGGTTTATGTAGGTATGAAATTTACTGTGATAAAAACAGATTGAATTATAATAAGCGTATATAACTGATAGAGAGAGAGGAAAGTATTGTGTTTTGATGAATAAACGAGTTAAATGAAATATAAAAAGAGAGATCAAATTACTCGTATAATTATGTAGCGAGGAACGAACGATATAACTTTTTCCTCAAACGATTTTCCAAGAGCAGTAGAATATTACAAGATCAATGTACAGTATATATGAAACTAAATATTGAATATAAAACATAACTTCTCGTACTTGTTTGTGTATGTTTGTTTGCGTGTTTATTATCGTATCTGTGTGTGTGTCCGTGCGTGCATATGTGTGTGTGCTTCTCGTGTGTGTGTGCATGTGCATGTATTTGTGTGTGCGTGCAAGAGAAAGAGAGAGAGAGAGAGAGAGAGAGAGGAGAGAGAGAGAGAGAGAGAGAGAGAGAGGAGAGAGAGAGAGAGAGAGAGAGAGGAGAGAGAGAGAGAGAGAGAGAGAGAGAGAGAGAGAGAGAGACTACCAAAGAGAAGGTTACACAAAACTAAGCGTATGTGCGAATGTAAAGTTTTTCGTACCCTGCCTGGGCTGGTGGTCTGCGGTCGACATGGATGATTCATGAAGTTGTGAAGGGGAGTCAGCTGAGCGGAAAAAAGCTCGGGAGAATAGGGCAACCACTGACAAACCCTAAGGAAAAAAAACAGACTGAAAAAAAAATATATATATGTCTGTGTGTGGGGGGGGGAGAGGGGGGGGGGGAGACGGATAACGAAGACGACGGATATAGGACAGAGAGACAACACAAATAAAACTATAAAAAAGGACGGAGGGAAAGTACAGACAAACCACAGCCAAAACATTGAAACAAACGAACAGAAAAAAAAAAATGGAGAAAGCCAGATAGCATAGATAGTTGTATAGCAGAGGGTGACACACACACACACACACACAGATGGACAAGGGGTGGTGGGGGCACAGAAGAAAAAAAATACCGTACAAGCCACAATCAAAATTTAATAACCACCTACACTTTCTCTCCATCGTGCAAATAAATTAGTATCATATCAAATTATAGTCATACAACAACACCTTACATCAACTCAACCCCCTCAATATTATTACTATGAGGTGCTGCAAAATCATACATACACGTGTTGTTCTTTATTACCAAGATATTTACTACGATGGAAGGAAAGTGTCGGTGGATATTTGATTGTGGCTGTACATACATAAGGTGGATAAATAAATAGTACTGGGCCAGAAAAACAAGAGCGGACCTTTCGACTAGTAAAAGATACAAAAAGACAGAGAAAAACAGAAAGAGAAAAATATAGGAATCACATGCAGACGTAGGTGGATGAAGAGGGTTAGAAAAAATTGAGGCACATGCAGATCAAAGACGAGAATAGGAGAGACACGAAATCGAAACTGAAAGGTAGAACAGGATATCAAACTACAAATTAATGATAATGACCAGAAAGCTTTAGGAGGAAACAGAAAAGCCTGAGAAAGAGACAGAAATAAGGAATAGAAAGGGGTGAGGGAGATAGAAAGTAAGAGAGGGACAAGAGCGATAGAAAATTTTAAAGAGACAGAAATAGAAATGGGGAGGGAGATAGAAAGTAGAGAGAGGAGCAGCGATATAAAATGTTAAAAAGACATAATTTATTTGCCATGAGGCCAGGATAAAAAAAAAACGAAAAGGACGGACAGATAGACAGACAGAGAGACAGATAGACAGACAGACAGAGAGATGGAGAGATGAAAGAAGGCATTAAAAAGAGACAAACGCTTTGAAAAGAGGCACTGACAAGGAACGAGAATGGGTCCACAGGCTAAAACAATCTGCGGTACACAACTTAAAGGGGGAGGAACGGCAGAGGGAGGACAGTCACGAGAGAGAGAGAGGGGAGAGGAGGGGGAGAAGGGCTGGGGCGGGGGCGGTGAGTTTTTGAATAGGGAACAAAAGGAATGAATCTGGAGGAAAAAATAGGAAGGGGAGAAGGAGGAGAAAAAAAGAGGAGGATGAGGAGGAGGAGGAGGAGGAGGAGGAGGAGGAGGAGGAGGAGGAGGAGGAGGAGAGGGATGTGGATGAGGTGGAGGTAGAGTCAAACTACAGGGAATACAGCGAACTGCCAAACAGCAACAGACCCGGCCATACTGATCCTTGCGAGGCTTTTATTTTAGTATAGAGTGTTAAGGGGGTGCGGGAGTAGGGGGACAGGCTTGAGGAGGGGTAGGGGGGTTGCGGGAATAGGGGACAGGCTTTCTACCCCCCATTCAAACCTTTCCCCCTATTCCCCCCCCACCCCCCACCCCCAAAGCCTGTCCCCTACTCCCGCACCCCCTTAACTACAGTAAGAATAGTACTGTAGAATACATAGAGGGAAAATATAATAATGGTGAAGATATTTCCAAACCACACTCCTCTACACTGGATGGAAAAGAAATGATAACTGTATGAAACTCTAGCATGCAACTTTTTGAGAGGAAAGTTGGGGAGAAACCTACTGTATTATTATATCTAGTGTACGAACCAAATAATTGATGATCACTCCGACCTCTTACATTATTCTGAACCAACATTATATAAGTGAATTAATTCGAATGTAGATTAATACTGTAGTGGTTTTGAACGCGTTATGGCAAGGGTGAGTTTAGTAAGATGGACAACAGAGTAATTGAGGAGAAGAATAAGGAATGGGACAGTAATTATGCTTGAAGATCAATGATAGTCATACAAAAAGAGTAAGAGGTGATGCCTGGATAGAAGAGAAGGAAAAGGAAGAGGAAAGGGAAATGGAGGAGGAAGGGAGGAATGATAGACGGGAACCATTGGTAAATTATGATACAAGAGAGACGGACGGGATGGGGAGACAGGAAGTGACTGAGTAGGGGAGGAAAGGGAGGGAGAAGGGGAGGAAAAGAAAGAGGGAAATGGAAAGGAAGAGGAGGAGGAGATGGAGGAGAAGGAATGGAGTTAGTGAAAGGAAAGTGAAGGAGAGAAATGAAGAAAGCAACAACCAAATCAAGGACTAAACAAAAAATAGATAATGGGGGCAATGAGGATGGGAAGGCACAGCAACCCACACATTCCAACCATTCCCATTAGTGGCAGGAACAAGGCTGGTGGGTGGGAAGGAAGGATAGAGGAGATGAGGGGTGAGGGAGGCAGGGAGAGATGCATGGAGGAAGGCAGGAAGGCAGGAGAGATGCTGGGAGGGAGGAAGGCAGGAGAGATGCTGGGAGGGAGGCAGGGAGGGAGGCAGGGAGGCAGGGAGGCAGGAGATGCAGGGGGTCAGGAGAGATGAGTGAGGGAGGGAGGGAAGCAAGGAGGAGAGATGTTTGATCCTTTACAATGACACAATGCCTGTAGTGGGAATGGCGATGTATATACTCTGGCACACACACACACACACACACACACACACACACACACACTCCTGTTTACTCTTTCCTTTTTATACATTTTTTATAATATATCCTGTGTATATAATATAAAAGATGGATCGATATGCATGTTCATTTATTTTGTCTATATGGATAAATATTAACTTCTTTATTTACTTATGTATCCTCCAACTTCAACTTTTATATATATTTTCTTCTTTTACATTTTAACTCCCTTTCTTTATTTTATCATGTCGTGTTTTGGTCTTTGTTTCGGTATTTTTCTCCCCTTTTCTTTTCCCCTTTTCAAGTTCTTTCCCCTTTTCTCTTCCCTTTTTCTCTTCTCCCTTTTCTCTTCCCCTTTTTCTCCCTCTTTTTCTCTACCCCTTTTTGCATGCTCTGCCATATATATTTTCATTCTCCTCCTCCTCCTCCTCCTCATTCTATCTCTGGCTGTCTATCTCACTCCTTCCCCCTGGTATCTTTTACGGCTCACCTTATCACCATCATACCCCCCCCCCCCCCCCCATCATCCCCCCATCATCCCCCCATCATCCCACCCATCATCCCTCACCCATCATACCCCACCCATCATTCCAGCCGCTGCCGCCCACAACACCGCAATACTTGAAAATATATATATTTTTTCAACATTTTGTCCATTAATCCCCCAACTCGTAACGACAAGGTTTCACTGTATGGAAAAATATGCTTGCCAATTCCTTACATAGGCTATACCTCCTGCACGACCAGCCAGAAACAACAACACGAAACACTGTAAATATAGGGTCAAATTGGTGGACTGTTGATTACTTCGAACTATAAGACAGGAAGGAAACACATACTACTGTACAGTCGGCGGCAAAAGTCCTGTCGCCTCACTTGCTTCACCGAGGCACGCGATGTTCATAGACTCGAGATTTTTAGGTGTAGAAAACGTGTGTATTTCTCGAATCCATGAACATTGCCTGTCTCAGTGAAGAGCAGGTGAGGCGACATGACTTCTGCCGCTGACTATACCTCAGCACACGGGTAGGAGAAAAGTGTCGTCATGTGCTGTAATATAGTGTAGGGGGAATCCGTTGTACTGTAGCCCAAACTTGACCAAAAAGAAAAACCAATACAGTAAATCCCTTTAAAAAAGAGTTGAATGGTTTGTCTGTTCATCCTGTATTCTGAGCACGGTAAATATTTTGTTGTTTTGGAGTGACTACGATTTGTTGCTGCTATTTTCTGTGGTTCCTTCTCCTTGCAACGGCAGCAGCAACAACGTGTTTTCAGCCACCATCACCAAGGTTTTGAATATTTCAGATGGAGGCAAGGAGGAGGAGATGGAAAAGTAAGAGGAGGAGGAGGAGGAGAAAGAGGAAGATGAAAAAGAGGAGGAGGAGGAGGTGGAGGAGGAGTAAGAGGAGGAGTAGGAGAAAGAGGAAAAGGAGAAAAAGGAAGAGGTGGTGGAGAAGGAGAAAGAGAATGTGCAGGAGAAGAAAGAAGAGGTGGAAGAGGTGGAGGTATATGGATATGGTAATACTGTACAGTTACTTAATATTGTCATTTACCTCTACTGTATGATATGGCTAATGTGACATGTTGTGTTATTTACATTCACGTTGCTAATCATAAACATCTTTCTCATCACACACTGAAAAATATAAATGAAACCCAAGCTATGATAAAAATATTTATTTGACTTGTGATTTTGAAGTATATCGTTATATGTATGCAGCATTAATAAATAAAATCCGTCTGAAAACGAGGCAGCAGTTCCTTTAGGGTGTATTCACATTATTTTCGGGAAAATTGAAAAGAGATCGGTGAAGGTAAGCCAAGAGAGCCCCTTGTGTGCTTGAAGGAGGTTTTTACTCGAGTTTCTCTTGCGTCACACCCGCAAGGTCCACAACAATAGACGAGGCGAGTGTGTTTCTGCTGGTGACGTCACAAGCTCTGATGATCGATAACATTCCATTTTGCCTGATGGATTACTATTCTTAAAGTTGTTGTTGCTTTTCCTGTATGAAAGCAGATGATGATGAGGATGGAAGTATGGCCTTGGATATTATTGTAGGTACGAGTCGTTCTGATTCCTCGCTTTCAAACCAACTATTTTCATTTCATCCCTTCGTTTTCATATCTCGTGATTTCTTATTGCATATCTCTCTTTTAACAGAGTGGAAGGGCTACATACAAACTACACACATAATTATGTAGTTTAATGACTTCTCCACGAACTTATGTATAAAAAAAAAATAAGGTAGATTCTGCTGTATTACACACACACACACACACACACACACACACACACACACACACACACACACACACACACACACACACACACACACACACACACACACACACACACACACACACAACACACAACCACAAAGAAGGAGTGTAATTAATACCCCACTCCTGAGTTGGTAAGTCAGACCACCAGAGTAATACACTATTCTGTACACAGTGAAGGAAACAGACGTGTGTATACCTCATTAATATTCTACATTCCGGCTGAAGCTCTCATAAATCCACCCTTCCAGCCCCACCCCGCAATATTGACTGCTAAGTTATGCTGAGCCTCACTGCCTCCCTCCCTCCCTGCCTCCCTCCCTGCCTCACTACTTCCCTCGCTGCCTCCCTGCTTCTCTGCCTGGGGGTAAGGCCACGAAAAGGCATCCTAAAACATGGATGGTCTTCCCTTATACTCTATAATATTATATCGTGCGTCTGCGTGTGTTTGTGCATTACATTTTTTATGGATCTGTGTGTGTATGTGTGTGTGTGATGTTTTTAGGAATTTGTGTGTGTTATTGTGCAATTTTTTATGAATCTTTGTATGTATTTGTGTGTGTTGAAGCGCATGTGTGCGTATTAATATCGTACTTCTTAATTAAGGTAGAGGGATTTTTTTTCCGTGGAGTTTGGCAATTCATACATACGTTGTGTTGACACCAGTGATATATTCGGGTTTGTACTTGTGTATAATATCGTAAGTGAGTTGGAGTCTAATGTGTAAATCAATTCACATATCAGTACTTAGGTTAAGGGAAGCACGTAATTTTGGTACATTTAAGTGCCTTGATTCCTCCTAAGCATGCTGGGGGGAAACAGGACCAGATGGACAAATATAATGGTTTCCTGTTGCTTGGAGTAGTTTGGAGGAATCAGTTGCTTCAAATTTGCTTTAAGGTATATAATTTGTTAGTAATCTTCCGTGTGTTCCTCCCGTGTGTAGAGACGGAAATGTGTGTTATATATATATAGTATACCAATGCTAATGCTTGTGTGTATAACATTAAACACAAGTTGGAGTGTTTATACTGTCTTGTCGTGGAGTGTGTGTGTGTGTGTGTTTGTATGTTTGTGGTTCCGGTGGTGGCTTGCTGATGTGTGCAGTACAGTCTGGAGCCAAGGCAAGTTATCTTAGCTGCCTGGCTAGTTCATGTGTGGCTGCTATACGAATCTGATTATCCTCTTGGCTATATCTCCTTCCTCTCCCGCCTTTGAACTCCCTGTGTGTGTGTGTGTGTGTGTGTGTGTGTGTGTGTACAGAGATTGCGTGTATGCAGCAGTGTGACTATCTGGACCGTGTGTATATATTGTGAATTGGTGTGTGTGTGTGTGTGTGTGACTGTGTGGACCATGTGTATATATTGTGAATTAATGTGTGTGTGTGTGTGTGTGTGTGTGTGTGTGTTTGAGACTGTGTGGACCATGTGTATATATTGTGAATTGGTGTGTGTGTGTGTGTGTGTGTGTGACTGTGTGGACCTTGTGTATATATTGTGAATTAATGTGTGTGTGTGTTTGTGTGTGTGTGTTTGTGTGTGTGTGTGTATGTGTGTGTGTGACTGTGTGGACCATGTGTATATACTGTGAATTGGTGTGTGTGTGTGAGGGGGAATGGGGGGGAGAGAGAGAGCGTGTATGAGGCTTTGCTCAAGTATTTTAGTTCACAGCAGGTTGAACGTTTTTGTCATCACTTTGTCCTGTGCTGTCATTCCATTCCAACCAACTCCTGCCATCTCTTCATCCTGCCCTTCTGACAGTATGTATATTTATCTGTCGTCTCCTTCTATCCCCTAAGCTGTAATTATGTCACTCGAGTTGGACTTCCATTATTATCAATTTTAAATGCAACATATATATATAACCTGGCAAAATAATTCCCCTTTATCATCATCATCCATTGTTACACCCTCTGACCACCAACCAATATTAAGTTAAGATCATTATACAAACAATACATCTCAACACAATTTACTCTCTGTCACCTTGTTCGTCGAGATAGTACACACACACACACACAGTTGAGAGCCATTAATAACAACAACCCGATGGTGGTGTTTTCATTATCTCCTAAAACATTGGGAACAGAAACAGAAAGGAAGGGGAATGGAGTGTAGAGTATAGCAGCTGTCAAGAATAACTAACACGTTCTCATTTGATAATTCACGCTGTCGCTCGTTTTATTTAGTGTCCCTAATGTAGAGATTCTTTTTCTTATTATTATTATTATTATTATGTGTCAGGTGTTGGATAATGCAACACAGTGTGAGTTTGGAATCCTGATGTCGCCTTTATTTTTAAGGATTCCATGTAAGTTGAGTGTGTTACTATTTTGAAGTTTTTAAACATAATAAATTGTCATAGTTTTAATTGATGATATACTCAGTTATTATTATTATTTTTTATTATTATTGTTATTGTAATTGTTATTGTTATTGTTATTGTTATTGTTATTATTATTGTAATTGTTATTGTTATTATTATTATTATTATTATTATTATTATTATTATTGTTGTTATTATAGTTATTATTTATCATTATTATTATTATTATTATTATTATTATTATTATTATTATTATTATTATTATTATTATTATTATTATTATTATTATTATTATTATTATTATTATTATTATTATTATTATTATTATTATTATTATTATTATTATTATTATTATTATTATTATTAAGGTTATTGGAAAAGCTTAAGGTTGTTCTATTTATTTTCAGGTATGGTAAGTCTGAGTTCCCCAATGAAGCCTCTGACAGATGAAGATGAATTAAGGATTTGAACTTGTTTGGCAGATGAAGGTAAATGGACATCTATCTTTTAATTTTGTAATTTTGTTTATGTAAATTTAAGACAAAGGTTGGTTTGGGCATACAATCATATAATCCATTTTTTGTTTTGTATATGTATAAATATTATCATAACATACTCGTATAAAATAAAGGACGTCTCATATACCACAACATCCTTCAAATGAGAAAAAAAAAAATCCAGGTTAACACACAACCACATAATTATATTTCATAGTTCAATGCATAATACGATTTCCCTATATTTCACTTGTTATTGTTGTTTCGTTCCACTCGTTTTCGTTATTACAATGGACTGCTACAGTGAGACATACCACCATATATGTCTCCTTTACGTGGCCTTGGTTATGGATGGAGGGAAATGAGTCGAGTGGAATTTGAGCGATGACCAAATATTTCTCCCACCAGGTCGCCGCATTGGGACTCGAGGGTGTGTTGATGGGGTGAGAGTATAGGGTGGTGAGGGTGAATAGATCAATGTAGGGTGATGATGATGATGATGATGGTGTGAAGAGTGCAGGGAAATATATAATTATTAATAAGGAAGATTTTTGGTGTGTGTGTGTGTGTGTGTGTGTGTGTGTGTGTGTGTGTGTGTGTGTGTGTGTGTGTGATTTGAAACATCCATTTGACTTTGATTCGTCAACACATTCATGATCATATAAACATCAAGCGAAAATGTATGAAACTGTAAGATTTTAAGGACAAAATGTCAATAAACACAATGGCTGTTCATTTCCATTATTGAAAGGTTTATGGTGGGTAGCAATTTTTTCTCACAAATTATATATAAACTATTTGCCGCCATTTAAACAAACCATATGATTAATTTTTAACCAATTTGGCTCAAGTGCACCATAATTTTATTGTACCTTGACAATGGGCATAATAATTACCTACACAAATTAATGATAGTTCTCCTTTAAGTCTGGACATACGAGCGATAATAGTTTGAAATAACATCCGACATCATTTTTGTTTAATCGAGTCATGAATTATAAATGAGGAGTAAAACTAGAAATATATTAATAACATACCAGAGAAAATATCAAATCAGGCTTGGTTTGGAACTTGGAGAGTTACTGATTTCTCCAATCTATACTAAAACACAAATCCCCGAGTCGAAAACTGAAGTAATCCGTTTCCAGGAATAGTTTGGGGGAATCCCTGGCTCTACAATTCATTACAAACCAAAAATGTGCCCCCTTCAAGCAATATGATGCACCAGAGGGTAGATCACTGAGGCAAAGAGTGTGATGGACGCCACGTGTGTGTTTTTTCCCGAACGTGAGAGAGTTGGTCACCGTCATTTACATAAACAGCAGATGAAGGTCCTTGTAATCATACCTGTGAACTGGAAGCTACTGATTCCTTCAAACACCTCCACGTAACAGCACTTATAAGGTGTATGTCTGTTTCGTGGTATAATTTGAAGGAACCGTCAGCCTCCGTTTCGCCCACATCATCATTAGGTTGGTCCCTTTAAAGTGTAGCCTCGCAAACGTATGGCTTATCCTTAACTGCCCCATCTATCGTCCCCCAATGAAGTACAGCAGAAATATAAACAGAGGAAACTGCATTTGCGAGATAGGGTGACACGGGTTCGCTTTTAGCAAACGGGGTTATTTACAGCGTCAGCAGGCACGTTTGATTTACAGCCACTGGGGGTCGCTAGCTGGCAATGTTCACACTAAAGTGATTACTCTCCACTCGACACAGAATGGGGTGTAGTAATGACCTACGTATTGTGTCATGTCGTAAAGTGGAGGTTAATAGCTGTTATCCATTCCTATAGTGTTTGTAACCTATATATACGGTATGAAGGACGGGGGAGGTGGGGGGACCTTTTGTTATATCATTCAAGTAGGTAAAGTCATGGGCAATAGTCCTGCAACCTGGTGAATAAAAGCGAGCCGTTTGAATGAATCTTATGAACCAATATTACAGAGACCAACAGCTATAGTTTCGGATTATTTTTCGAAGCCATCTCATTGGAAGGTGTTGCAGGACTATTAACCATGACTGTACAATATGGTTCCAAAGGGTTGATGTGAATATTGACCTCTGCTGTAAGTCTATTAAGCCCATGTGTACCTTAACGAACCCAATACCACTCGAGGTCATAAGCCAGTGGAAGTGTCAAGAACGTCTCATCAATACCATAATAAATTTTGAGGCAAGCAATGCAATCTGATAGGAGGAGGAGGAGGAGGGGCGACGACTGGACTTGTGTGCGTGTGCGTGCATGTGTGTGTGACCGTACATGTGTGTGTGTGAGAGTGTGTGTGTGTGTGCGTGTGTGACCGTGTGTGACCGTGTGTGTGTGTGTGTGCCTGTGTGTGTGTATGTGTGTGTGTATGAGTATATTGAATAGTGTACTAGAAGTTGTACATTAATTTCCCTTTGCTCTGTATTCATGGGTATAGCAGGAATGCATATATGGAACGTGTTAATGGAAAGTAGTTAGTTGTACACGCTCTTCCACTGCTTCGTTTTTGTACACACAAATAAATGAGCTGTTTACTTTAGAGGCTGCAGCAAACGTAATGATAAATATATATATGAAAAAGATAAAGCAGCGTATGTAATTGTGTGCATTTCCGGTAGAGTTAATTAGAGCCAGCTAGAGTTAATTTGAGCCCGATACAGTACATACACAGCTGAATGTACTGTAGTAATGCAATGGTACATGGCAATAGTGTTTTCATACCCTGATTGCATATGTTACAGCTTACAGTACAGTCGGCAGCATAAGTTCGCTTCATTTCCACCTGCGTATGTATTAGCTATAATATAGTGATGTTGTAGTAAAGTTTTAATGCAGAGATGACATATATAGTTCTCATTATGGTAACTTATGTATGTTGTTAGAATAAATACGGCTTCAGAATGCAACTATCTGGTCATGTTAGCAATATTAAGTACATGAGATGGACGCGAATTTATGCTGCCGGCTGTACATTTGCTCTCTGACTGATTGCTGTGTGTTGTGTGACTGAGAATATTAAACTGGGGGTCGTATGTCATAAAATGTTTAAAGGATATTATGAGATGATAGCTATTACGATGGATGGATTAATGTATTGTTATATTATAGAGCCATCGTACCGGCCAGCTATCGTCGTGAACATTACTACAAACCACTGTCTTGATTATGTTACGGAATAGAAATCCTAGTTGTATCCTAATTTCCCATAACAAGCAGCTGTCCAGTTAGAGGTTATTAATTCCGTCACACTGCTCCATAAAACAGTACGCGGTCTGAGGGAGTTTGTATCGAGATTAAGGGGGTGTGGGAGTAGGGGATAGGCCTGTCCCCTATTCCTGCACCCCCCTAACCCCATCAAGCCTGTCCTCCTACTCCCACTCACCCCCAAAATAAACCCTATACCCACCCAACCATGTCCCCCTATTCCCACCCCCCCCCCAGCCCCCCCCCCCAAGCCTGTCCCCCTATTCCCACACCCCCTTAATTAATAATACTGGAGGAAAGAGTAAAACACATTTCGTCCACAAATAATGACTCACCATAATGATAATGTCACCTGATCTTCTCTCAGATACACACTGTTTTGGTAATGGAATTGTTTGTACGTGTTTTCATTACATTAACTGCACACAGACACAGTGAACCGTATACACACACACACGGCACACACACACACACAAGGATGTACCCCAAAGGAGACATAAATATTCCTTTACGCTTACCAACACTTCTCTATGCTCGTTCACACACACACGCACACACACACTTACATTCTCTCTCACATACTCTCTCTCTCTCACACACACACACACACACACACACACACACACACACACACGGGTCAGGTGAGATAGGGTACATATGGAGGAGTGACAAGGGGTGAGTGGTGGTGGTGGTGGTGGTGGTTACCCCTGAATGTAACATGAACCCACCACTAGCCCAACCTATCAACCTCTATCCCTCCCTATCACTTAATGTATAAACTCACTCACTCACTCACCTCTACTCACTACTCCCACCTACCCACTCACTCCCCCCACTCACTCCCCCCACTCACTTCCTCCCAGGTCCAATAAAGTAGAAAAAAATTAGAAAATAATAATATTACCACTCAAGACACTTCCTCAAAAATGAAATAGAATGGTAATGTGTCGACCGTGAAATACCCGTGATGGTTTTATGTGATTGTGTGTGTGTGTGTGTGTGTGTGTGTTAGAGAGAGAGAGAGAGAGAGAGAGAGAGAGAGAGAGAGAGAGAGAGAGAGAGAGAGAGAGGGAGAGAGAGATAGACAGAGAGTGAGAGAGAGTGGTGGCATTTCCTGACAGCACTCTGACGCTCAGTAGGTGAATTTAATCAATGCCAACAACGGTATCATAACCCGTGTGTGCCTTTCAAATTGTCAAGTAAATATTTATTACTTTTCGTGCCGCGGGAGGAGGAGGAGGAGGAGGAGGTGGAGAAAATTGCTTGTTCGTTCGTTCGTCATCATGCCACTCTGACTAGAATGATGTAAAGAGTGTTTATCTCTCTCTCTCTCTCTCTCACACACCCACACTCACACACACACACACACACACTCACTCATACACACACACATATAAAGAGAGAGAGAGAGAGCGAGAGAGAGAGAGAGAGAGAGAGAGAGAGAGAGAGAGAGAGAGAGAGAGAGAGAGAGTGAGTGTGAGTGTGTGTGAGAGTGGTGAGAGAGTATCGTTTTTACTTTTAACTTGATCATTGCTCCCATCCCCATCACCCCCATCCCCATGCATCCCACTTCCCACTCACCCACCAACACAGTAAATTTAGCCATGAACTGCACAACTCAGAGAGAGAGAGCTAAAGCAAACTACACCTTATCAGAATATCCGGCGAAAAATACGAGCTAACAGAGAATGAAACATGATTCGATGCATATAAAGCAGTCGAGCAGAGGGAGAACGTATTGAGAGAACATAATATCTATAGTCTATCTAAGTGTTGTTTGTTTTGCTTGTTCTGCTTGTTTCTATTTCATCTTAAGTGCTGCTTGTTCTGCTTGTTTCACTTTCACTGTAGAATTATTATGGTTCTTGCAAAGCGAACGAAAGTCAATTACCATTTTAAAGTTTGTTGGGTAAATTATGTCTCCTTTATTTCGTATCTCTAATCCGGCCTAGTCGAACCACCCTTTAACTCTTTTAAACACGAAGTGAACACATCCCTATAAATGGTTTGGACTTCGATATAGACCACAACATTAATTAAGAACATATACATATACCTAGTTTTACACGAAGGTATTCATGATAGTACATTTGTGATACATAATTTCTAACCAGAGTATGAGGAGCAGAAAGCTTCGATTCGCCTGCATGGTTTTGTTCATTTCCCCACCCAGTACACCTATAGAGGCTGAGTTCGATTGCAATTTAGTGTGTGTGTGTGTGTGTGTGTGTGTGTGTGTGTGTGTGTGTGGTCAGGGATTACTTATCACGAGTGTACTGTGTATGTTTTGTGTTGCTTCTCCAGGTCAAAGGATATGTTGTCAGTACAGGCTCAAATTCAAATAATGTTTACCCAAATTGTCAACTTGTGGTTCGTCACAAAAAACAAAAACAAAATATACATATATATATATTTACAAAAATGTCGAATATTGTGGATGCCAAAATTTCAAAACAATTAAGCATTTCAGTCGGGCAATTCGTTAATAGGTATTTTGTGTCATGCAAAGCGTCATCAAAATTACTAGTTTCCTCTTAAAAAAAAAAAAAATCTATATATGAATGAAAATGTCTCGTCAGCGTCAGATCATTCATTGCTTGGTTTCAATACGGTTCGTTACCTATATACCGGACCTGATTGCTGAGTAGAGCTGGTACAGTCTGTCAATGATGCACGTAGCCTTACCCTCACTCAGTTACTCGCAGTTTTAGCTGGTAAAATCTGGAGTAGTAAGCCAGGATGATCTTAACAGTGAGTGTGATTGGTCCATCTAAGATTATCTGCTGTAAGATACTCCTGCTTTCTACTCCAGATTTTACCAGCTAAAACAACTGCGAGTAACTAACTGAACGAGGAGGGTGGGGTACGTGCATCATTGACTGACTGTACACGCGACGTCTATTGAAACTCTTAGCTGTGCTGTTTCTGACAAAAGTGTGTATAACAATCAGAACAATATAATATTATAAGCATCCGGAACAATTTCACTTCAATATTGTGACACAAAATCCTAATAGTTAGTTTGTTCGTTTCAACATTTGTCTTCGAGGTAGGATTGTGTGCCAATTTTGCAAGTAACTTTCTGGAACGCTATATTAAATTTCACTACACTTGCATTTCCGTGTATCCCTCATTTTATTTAATTAACGGGATCATGTGTCTTGTTGTGAACTGTTGAGAGAGAGAGAGAGAGAGAGAGAGAGAGAGAGACGAGAGAGAGAGAGACAGAGAGAGAGAGAGAGAGAGAGAGAAGAGAGAGAGAGAGAGAGAGAGAGAGAGAGAGAGAGAAACAGATTACTTCGGTACAACGCGTGGAAGATTTGTTGTGTAGCATTGATTGGAGGAATCCGGGGCCTTTTAATTAAGGAGGTGCGGGAGTAAGGGACAAGCTCTGAGGGGTGGAGTTGGTGGTTCAGGAATAGAGGGCCAGCTTGGGGTGAGTAGAAAGTCTGTCCCCTATTCCCGTACTCCCCTAACCCCCTCCAAGCCTGTCCCGCTACTCCCGCACCCCCCTAAACCCCTCCCCCTATTCCCGCACCCCCCTAAACCCCTCCCCCCTATTCCCGCACCCCAATCAGTTACCAGGTTGAAACGACCCCCTTACTCCTATCCAACGAAATATTCCTTATGAACGAGTAAAATGTGTTGATATGTTACGTCCTTCGGTGTCGTATAAATTCTGATATTATTAATGTTCACAGATGCGTTTACTCACTTTTTTTGTTACTATGCATGGAGGAAGGGAGGACAGGTGGTGCGAGGTGTGTCGTTAATGGCTGAGGGGTGTGTGTGTGTGTGCTTGTGTAGGTCTCTCTGTGTGTGTAGAGGTGGTGTGTGTGTGTGTGTGTGTGTAGAGGTGTGTGTGTGTGTGTGTGTCAGTAATGGTGGGACGCGTGGCAGGCAGCTTTTCTTTCCACTCGCTGCTACCATCACCTGCTGCTTCCCACCACCACCCACCACTACCACCACCCCTACCACTACCACTCCAACACTCCACTCCACCACTACCCACTCCAACACTCCACTCCACCACCACCACCACCACCCCTACCACTCCACCACTACAACTGCCACTCCACCCCAACACTCCAACACTCCACCACTCCAACACTCCACTGCACTGTACTGTAGCCTGACCACACGTATATATAGAGAGAACACTTCAAGTCACACCCATTCACACATACATATACTGTACACATATACGGACACACACACACTAACACTCCTCTACTCATTCACATATATTGTACATACATAGTATATTATATATATACGTATCTATGCAAGCACAAACATACACATTATCTCTCCCTTTCCCTATCTATCTATCTCTCTATCTCTCTCTCTCTCTCTCTCTCTCTCTCACACACACACACACACACACACACACACACACACACACACACACACACACGCAGGGGAGTCATATAACAATTAAATGTTTTCGCAGTTTATTCAAATTAACATGTGACAGCTTAATGTGTGATGTGACCTGTGGTGATGTGGAGGCCAGGGCTCACTGTCTCTTTACTCATTCCACCAAACTCACTCAGTGGTAGGAGGAAGCAGTAGCCTCCAATTTACAGACTTAAAAGGTCCCTATATTTATCTCTAAGTATAGGACTGATTTTGGATGAATCAGTAGCTCCAATTCACTGACTCATAAGGCCCATTTATTTATCTCTAAATATGGCTACTCGTAAATCACCTCAATTATCATTATAGTTTATTTAACTTAACTATGATAACACTATAATAGTCGTAAGGATAATATAGAGCGTTTGTTTCTTTACTGATAAACATTCACAGTCTAAAACAACTATAAAATTAATACACCATGAATGAAGTTGATCCAATGACATGTTAGGTATATATATTTTGGATATATATATAAATAAATAAAAATATACATATAGTTTGGAAATGCGTATATATAAAAGTGTATGTATGTATTGTAAGGACCATAATGCATCCCTGGTGACAGGAGTAGGAGGAGGGTTACCGTATAATATTATCTATTCAGAGTTCCGATTCGAATATAGCAATAGCTGGAGAGAGAGAGAGAGAGAGAGAGAGAGAGAGAGAGAGAGAGAGAGAGAGAGAGAGAGAGAGAGAGAGAGAGAGAGAGAATATCAGATATAGCCAGAAGAGAGATAGCAAGGAATAAAGAGAAACAGATGTAACTGGAAGGGGAGATAGAGAGAGAGAGATATATAAGCAAATGAATATAGCTGGAAAAAAAGATAGAGATAGACAGCTTTACATATACAGCTTTACAGAAGCAGTAAAAAGACAGTTAAATAGAAATGCATATAACTATAGGGACTTATACACTATACAAACAATTTAAAAATACATACCTAGAGATTCAGAAGAGATGTAGGGAAGGAAAGGGTAATAGAGAACAAAAGAAGAGAGAGAAATAAGAAGTCAAACAGAGCATCAGAAAACAAAACAAAAAAACGAAATTAAATAAAAATTGGAAGCAAGAAAAGACAAGTTTATTTTTACTCAGATTTGAGGATGTTTCAAAGTCTCTAGAGGGCAGGTTGGATGACGAGGGAAGCCTGACACTGACTGACCACAGGACGGAGAAAACAGTT
>JAWZYT010004051.1:80000-102500 GCA_034508575.1 Petrolisthes manimaculis
TCACACTTTTATTCTTCATCTCCTCTTCTCATCATCCGCTTCCTCCCTTTATCTCCCTTTTCCCTTCATCTCCTTCTCTCATTTATCTCCCTCTTCCCTTCATTCCCTTCTCCCTCATCTCCATATCCCCTCTTATCTCCCTTTCCCTTTAATCTCTCCCTCCCCTCTCTCCACCAAAAAAAAAAAGTAACACGAATAAAATAAAATAAGAAAAAAAAAGTGTTAAAGTTTGGCTCTTGCCCAGTCACCGTTAGATCGACTTTCCTCTCCTTAAGGAACGGAAGAACAAACTCGAACCCAACTCTGGCCCATCATTGGCTGCCTCTGCTCGTTGGCCAGAATGGAGGACGCTCATTGGTGGAGCCCGGGACGAGGAGGGTGGTCCTGTGAATTCGCCTTCATTGTCATTGTCTTGGATTATTTTTCTCTCGTTCGTTTTTGGTCCTGTGGTATATATACGTGCTGCTCGTATTTTCACTATATAGTTTGTTTATTTATTTTGTTTATTTATTTATTTATTCATTTATTAGTTTGTTCTTCGTTTTCTGCGGCATATGACCTGAGCTGTTGCGTCGTCGAATAACCAACCAACCAACCAATTATTTGTTTCTGTATTTTTTCCCTCATTTTAATGTCGATGTGATACTGTTTGTTTATTCATTTTGAGTTAGATAAGATGCGATGAATAATGAATGTTAATTAAGATGCTTAAGCCCTTCTTTACTCGTTGTTGTTTCCCCAGTTAAAGCTATGAGAGTTTTACGCCAGCAAAAATAACATTTAGCACATCTTACAAATGGTGTTAAAGTAATTGGTCAATTTACTAAGTGAAAGGAATGCTTTTATGACACAACAAACAACAACAAAGACCTTAATATGATGCAGGAGAAGGAGACAGAACGAGGGAATAGCAAAGGTAAAGGGTGGAGAGAAGAAGGACCAGGAATTATGGATACAGAATAGCAGAGGTAGAGAAAATATGAAGAAGACAGAAAGAGGGAATAGCAGAGGCTGAGGAAATATGGAGAAAGAGACAGAGGGAAACAATAACAGAGATATATAAAGGAAATATGGAAAATAATAGAGAGAATGAACAGCAGAGTTGAAAAGATAACAAGGAAAAGAAGGATAGAAGGAGAAACAAATGTAAATATGCTTGGTAGAGAGGAAAGACCAGAGGTTAAGGAAATATAGAAGAAAAGAGGGAATAGTAGGAAAGATGGAAGTAAGTAAATTGCTTCAGAGAGAAAGAGAGAGAGAGAGAGAGAAAGGGAAGAGCAGAGGCAAAGGAAATAGCAACGAGAAGTGAGATAGTCAGTGAGATGGAAGTAATTTGCTTGGGAACGGAGAGGCGTCAAAACCCGTCAAGTATTGCCAACATCTCAGCAAGGCACTTTAACTTTAACCGGAGCTTTGATGGAAAGTTTCTAACCCTTTAAGGGAGACGTCTTATCTCTTGTAGGTGATCTGATTGGCTGGTGATTCCTACAAACAGTGCCGAGAAACAGACCCTCTCATGTTACTGAAAGGTAAGGGAACTGTTACGTAGCCTAGTGTGGAGGAATCAGTAAACCTCCAATTCACCAGAAAGAGATCCTTCACTTCACGGTCAATAGTTTTGTCCTGCGATCCAATCACTGAAAGACTTGGAGTATCCCAGCCTCAGTCGGTCCAAGTCACTCCACCTGAGAGTCGGGCTTCAACCTGGCCATCTTAATCTCGCAGCACTAGGAATGCCGATGAAAAAATAACAATTATAAACAAAGTTGTTGATCTAGTAAGACTTTACATTCCATAAATATAAAAGAATAATCACATACCGTATTGAGAATGAAAGTATAATAAATGCATACGGTAGATTATATTATATAATGGATAGATAGACAGACAGGAGGATAGATAGATGGATACATAGAAAGATTGAAAGATTGATGGATATAGATTAGACAAACGGCTTGATAAATATATGAACAAATAACTGTAAACAATTAAGTGTACAGAAGAGCTAAATAATTGGATAAATATAGTACGTGACGATGGAATATCAGGAGCAGCACTCCTTCCGTCTCCATCCCCACACCCCCAACCTCTATCTCCACCCCCTCCGTCCCCCACCCCCTCAATCTCTCCCTCCATGATTCTCCCTCCTCTGTCTGCCACCCCTTCCATCTCCCCCTTCTCCCATCTCCACCTTCGTCCCCCTGATCCCCCCCTTTCTCCGTCTCTCACCCCCTCCATCTCCCCCTCCTTCGTCTCCCCCCCCCA
Source organism: Petrolisthes manimaculis (assembly GCA_034508575.1). Lineage (NCBI taxonomy): Eukaryota > Metazoa > Arthropoda > Malacostraca > Decapoda > Porcellanidae > Petrolisthes > Petrolisthes manimaculis. The sequence continues at coordinate 82,266 of JAWZYT010004051.1, forward strand.
TCTCCCCCTCATTCGTCTCCCCCCCCCCCCATTTCCTCTTTAGGCTAGACGAACCGGTTAGGCGTGAACCTCAGGAGTATCAATCACTCTCCCGGTCCCTCTCTCTCTGTGGCTGCTCGTTAATCCTTGTGGGTTTTTTTTTTTAGAGAGAGAGAGGGTGTGGGAGGGTTGAAGGGAGGAGGGTAACGTGATGAGAGGTGTCTGGGGTGGATGGATGAGGTGGATGAGGGGAGGGGAGGAGGGTAACGTAATGTCTAGAGGTGCCTGGGGTGGATGGATGAGGGGGTTGAAGGGAGGAGGGTAGCGTGATGAGAAGTGGATGGATGGATGAATGAATGAGAGTAGAGAGAGAGGGGAAGGGTGGATTATTCTATGGGGAATAAAATTTAATTAAGGGAAGGAAGTGACGAGAGAAGAGAAAGGAGTAACTAAAGAGGTGATAAGGGATGGGATTAGAAAGTGCATCGAGAAACGAGAGGCTAAGGGAAGACAGGGAAAGGGAATGTTGGAGGGAGGGTTAATAAAGAAGTGTTTAATTAAGAGAGTAGAGATAAAGTTAAAGGAAGGTATAAAAGGAGGTGAATCTAAAAGGAAGAAGAATTAAAAGAATCTGAAATGAAGGACGAGGAGGAAAAAAAATGTGAAAATGAGATGATCAATTGTGGAATACTATACATTGTCTGTAAGGATGATGAGAGATTGTAAAGAAACTAGAGTGTGAAAAATAAACTCAGCTAATTATCTTCATTTTTCACTAAAATATTCTTGTAAGAAAAGTAAAATCCCTTTTCTCATAGGCACAAAACTTTTGATTTCTTTTACAACAAATTAAAAATTCGAAGAAGTTTTTAGGGCGTGTATGGGAAAGGAATAAAAGAAAAAGAAGTAGAAACGATTCACTTGGGAGAAAAGGTGTGGTTGGAAGCGGATTACAGGGGGAAAGGACCCGGAAGAAAATATATTGGTGAAGAGGAGGGGGGGAGAAAAGGCTACTGGGAATGGTGCTACTAGTGGGACAAAAAGTAGAGGGAAGATGGGATGGAAATGAAAATGGGCTAAGGATCCATTTTACAGTCTTACACCCTCCATTGGAAATTACCCAGGCGGAAGAAACCAGAGAAACTTTATAAACCTTTTTTATCTCAACTCATATATATAAGTACGAGGTTAGAAATTGGGTTTTAGTTGTGTAATGCTGATATTTTAATTTTCAGATGTAGACTTGAACAATAGATATTACTATATTATAATGCTGATAATTTAATGTTCAGATGTAAACTTCAACAATAGATATTACTATATTATAATGCTGGTATTTTAATTTTCAGATGTAGACCTTAACAATAGAAACTAATATAGATATAAATTTAAATAACATAGATTGATACTCGAATATGTAGACATAAATCAAATATAGAAATTAATGGTGATGAATGTTTTAAGGGGGTCTGGGAATAGGGGTACAGGCTTGAGGGGGGTAGAAAGCCTGTCCCCTATTTCTGCACTCCCCTAATCCCCCCTAACCCTCCCAAACCTGTCCCCCTACTCCCGCACCCCCACCCAAAAAAAAAAAAAAAAAGCATCCCCTAACCCCCCCAAGCCTGTCCCCTTATTCCCGCACCCCCTTAAAGAAAAAGGTAAATAATAAAGTGATAGTGACGACTGATACGTGTTGTAGCTGAATATATAGAAACATGAATGAAACAAGAAAATATGTAAAAGAAAGAAACCCAAGTAAACGAAAAAATAATAATAGAACATCAGCTGAATAATCGACCAAAAGAGAATGGGAAACCGGGAATTAGGTATTGGATTATTGAAGGTGGGTGGAGAGGCAATAAACAGAAGCCAGAAATAAAATAAAAGTCATCTAGGGGGGAAGGAGAGTACTATTATATCTTTAACTTTACGACGAGCCTATGTTTTTTTTTTTATTATTGGTTTTCATAACTTCTGCCGAGGCCACTGAGGGATAAAGGGATAAAGTAAAGGGATAAACAGACAGACAACCAGAAAAACAGAGAAACAAAACAGAAATCATATAGACACAGAAAGATACAAACAGGAAGACACAGAAACACAAACAGACGCTGACAAATAGACAGGGAAGTGCACAGACAGACACACAGACAGACACACAGACATTAAGAGGGAAGAAAGAAAGAGAGAGAGAGAGAGAGAGAGAGGGAAATAGAAAGAGAGGGAATCAAACAGAGAAAGGGAATAGAATGAGATAGATGAAGGGTAGGAAGAAGACGTGGAAGAAAATTCCGACGGAGAGTTTCATTTCTCTAAACTCTGGCGCATTCTTTCTCTTTGGATAACCAACCAACCAACGGAGAGGTCCGGAGTTTGGTAAGTAACTGCTAGAGTATATAAGTGTAGAGAGGTTGAGTGGAGTAGGTGAGGAAAAGTTGGGTTGGCATACTTAGTCTACTGTAGTGTCGGGAAGTGAAGTCCTTAAAAGTTCTTAAAAGTTTCTCTAATTGTTATTGACTAAAGATGGAGGAAAATGATCATTCTCGTAACTGTTCTGTGTGTATATATATATATATATATATATATATATATATATATATATATATATATATATATATATATATATATATATATATATATATATATATATATATATATACATATCTTTGAGTGTGTGTGTGTATGTGTGTGTGTGTGAGTACGTGAACATCTCTATGAGCATTACGTGTGTCTCCTAGTCGGTGGTGTTTTTGTTCTTTCCTTCGCTGCAGCCGACACACCAAAGAAAGAAAGTAAGTAAGAAAGGGACCAACTTTGAGAATTTAACGTCACTAATAATGGAGCGAGAGAGTTGTGGGGCGAAATAAGATAGTCGGAGAGAAGTGCTACAAAACTTCTCTCTATTGCATTATGTGTAACTTAGTGTCCTCGTGGCGTTATTATACCTCGGTTGTGAGTGTTTGTCTGGGGGTGGGGTGGGTGGGGAGGAGTGTTTGTGTGTGTGTGTCGAGGAAGAAGGGGTAGTGTTTGTGTGTGTGTGTCGGGGGGAAGGGGATGTGTTTGTGTGTGTGTTTGTCTGGGAGGAGGGAGTGTTTGTTTTGTGCCTTTGTAATGAAAAGGAGATTGTTTGTGTTTCCATATCACTTACAAATCTACTTTACTAATCTCTCATATCACCTACAAATCTACTTATACTCCCATATCACCTACAATTCTATTTTACTACTCTCCCATATTACTTACAAATTTACTTTACTCTCTCATATCACTTACAAATCTTCTTTACTCTCCCATATCACTTACAAATATATATACTTTACTCTTCCATATCACTTACAAGTTAACTTATACTGCCATATCATCTACTTTTCTGTGCTATATAACATTCCCTGTATCAGATGCGGTAGAGACTCGAGTCCACTACGGTATAGAAACCAAAAATATAAAATCACAGAACTTCTTCCCGGGTTCTCATCATATGTGTTGTTTTCTTTCCGCTGGTGCTTCTGAGTCACACAGATGACTTCCCTTTCTCTCTCTCTCTCTCTCTCTCTCTCTCTCTCTCTCTCTCTCTCTCTCTCTCTCTCTCTCTCTCTCTCTCTCTCTCTCTCTCTCTCTCTCTCTCCACTACAATACTTCATCACACTACATTACAGTACGTCATCAAGGTATTGCCAGCAGACGTCAAATGGATCACAGTTGGTGTCACACGAGTAAAGTAATCTGATTCTTCTTGTGGCAATTTGACGCCGATACTGCCAATGGAAGGCCGAGTGGTCCTTTTCCTCACACACACACACACACACACGGGCATCTAGCCAAGTCGCCCATACAAAAGAAACGAGATAGACCGACTGACCGTGTTTCCAGGAGATGTCTAACAGTATAGCTAATGTTGGACTTCATTATTTTGTGTTTGTGTTCAATCTATGTTTAATTAATTTTGTGTTTGATTTGTGTTTTTGCGGTGTAATCAAATAAATTATATATAACAAACATTCCATTAACATAACCATATCAAAGGGAAATAGGTAGGTTTGAAAGCTGTTTATTCTTTTTCATCCTTAGAGGAAATTACAGTTAAACATCCAGTGTGTCCCTGTAGAGATCTCGACAAGTAAACAGTTCTAGAGGCGAGTGAAGAGAGAGATGTGAAGAACAGCTGGTGAGGCTGGTACTCCACCTTGATCTCTTTCTCGTTTATCCACTCCTTACAAAACTGGAGAGGAGAGTAGCTGGGACACACACACACATACACACACACACTCGTACTCACACTGGCACTGACACACACTCACACACACTGACACACACTGACACATACTCACACACACTCACTCACTCACTTACACTGACACACACACACACACACACACACACACACACACACACACACACACACACACACTCACTTCCACTGACACACACACACACACACACACACACACACACACAGAAAGAAGGGGAGAACAAAGCCTGGGGTGATGGTTTTAATGGAGGTGGATTTAGAGGCGAAGGTTAAAGAAGAAGAGGAGGAAGTGGCTAAGGAGGCTGAGTTTAAGGGGGTGCGGGAGTAGGGAACAGGCTTGGGGGGGGGGGGGGGGAATAAGGGGACAGGCTTGAGGTGGGTAGATAGCTTGTCCCCTATTCCCGCACCCCCATAAGCCCCTCCCAAGCCTTTTCCCCTACTCCCACACCCCCTAAATCCCATCCAAGTAGTAGTCATAGCAATAGTAGTAGTAGGAATCATTAGGGGAGGAGTGGAAAAGACAAGAGTGTGTGACTAGCCCTCATCTCAACACACAAACACACACTGAGGTGGAAAAAAAAAACTTTGGCAGGGAAGTGGAGGGAAGTGGAGGGAAGTGAAGTGAAGTGGAGGGAAGTGAAGTGAAGTGAAGTGAAGTGAAGTGGAAGGCATCCATCCGGTTTCTGTGTTTATTTACCTTTCACGTGACATCACAGACCCAGGCAAAGAAACATTCCCTAACACACACACACACACACACACACACAGACAGAGAGACAAGGCATAGACAAAAAAAAGCTATCTACGTTTATATGAAAAATGGTAAAATTGACTGAGTGTCCTTAGCCATTTGGTGAGTTATTTTATAGATAGTGCAAAAGTACTCCATTATTGTATTTAGAAAAAGTAGTTGTAGTTAATAATATGGATATTATATGGATGATTAAAGCAGAATATCTTAACTCATTATTACATATTTTACTCTTATGAAAGTTTCGCAAACCATTAAATTCTGCTGCCAAACTAAATCAAAGGAAACCAATCCAGTTCATTCCATGTAGAGGGAAGTTGCATCAAACTGTATACTAAGTTTTAATTAACTACGTCACCCCATGTGCATCGAAACATTTACCCTTCGATCTTATAATAATATACCTTCGATCTCTTCAGCATCAACGTGTCCGGCAAACAGGGTGAATTTTACTAAGCTGGGTCACTTCTCCACTTACTTAACTTGGATGGTGTTGTGGCTTTTGATGTGATGCCAACGGATGTCTTATAAAATCCATTAAATTCGGCTGCCATTTCGTAATACTAAGTAAAGCAACATACACAGATTTTGCAGACCCTCGTCCGAGTTGCTAGCAAACTGATCCATCCCATTTCATGTCATTATTAAACTCAAATGCCTCTGTCATTATTATGTAAAATGTCACGTTTCGAACTATCTTCCAATTGTGGAAACTGCTCTGAAATATTCTTGGATCCCGAAACATCATCAGTAATCGGATTACGGATGCTTCTCCTTTTATATGAAATTTTCAGGGTTATTACAGTATTAATTTTAGAGATAGACAGACAGACAGACAGACACATCTCCAAAGGGACAAACAGAACGAAATACATGTATGAAATGCAACAAAATAAAACCGAGGAAGCAATGGCATGTCATGAAAGTGATCCTTATTGGTGAAAGTCAGCTTTGTGTTTGATGTGTGTGAGTGTAGCCATTCATTCAGCAGTTGGTGCTGCCATGCTTATAAAACAAATAAACAAACATATTATTTTACCTAGATGTATATTATCAAACTCATAATAATTACTGCACGAAGGACTCCCGAAATCGTAAATTAGTTTCTGTGCTCAAAATATATGACGGTAAATATTTGCTAAGGTTAGATTTTGTTGAACTACAGCCATCAATCCGCTCACCCATTATATATTATTATTATTTTTGCTCTTTGCGAGGTAGGCTAGGCTGGTGGCCACTGACAATTTTTTTTTCCCTTCCCCACCATGATGCACTTTGCGGTATTGCTCTGAGTCCCGTTCTTGCTGCCATCAGGTGGAAAGGCTGCACCACCAAACACAACATTCTCACTACATACAAAAAAACAAACAAAAAAAAACTAACTCTTTTCATGCTTAGGCTCGTCGCTCCAAATTTGAACATCTGAATCAATATAAGAAGAAAAAAGAACACACACACACACACACTCGTACATACAGTTTGCAGAAAGTTAAGTATGTAAAAGACACTAACGGATGGTATCTTTGAGTGACGGTAAAATAATATGAAAATAATAATAACATTTTAAGTTTCGTCCAAACCTGGGTATGATTGTGTAGTAACTGATATTTGGCATAGCTCGAATGTACTTTAGCATATTTTATCAACTTTATTATCTGGCTATGTGTTTCCAGACTGGAATTATTGCCTCGTTGTTCTTGGATATTAAGTAGGCTATGATTTTATCAAATTAATGGAAGCTACTGATTTCTGGGAACTGTGGCCATCATAAGTCGCAGCAAGTTAAATAAACGGGTAAATATAGTGTGTTTTTTGTGTGTGGTTTTTTTCCGCAATTTGCTGCCCTCAAATTGTTGTTGTACCATTATTGTATTGTAACCCGGATATATCTGTAAGAGCTTCCCTGTGTAGAGTATAATATTATCTGCTGATTGATAGATACATGTAAATTATACTTTGATTGACTGGGAGTTTTAATTATATAGATATATATATATATATATATATATATATATATATATATATATATATATATATATATATATATATATATATATATATATATATATATATATATATATATATATATAATTGTTCCTCTATGCATTAATTAAGCGAGCATAATACAAGATGTCCCATAAATATGAATGTAAAGGAAAACTACCGTACGTCATTGATGTAATATATGGTCACATAACTTCATTTTATATTATGAATTGAAGTTCTCGTATGGGGCATCCTCCAATCACTGCATATTGTTGATGTGAACCAGAATAACATGTTTACCTCCCGGGAGTAATGCCAGTACAGGGAAAATTCAACAGGTTTATCAAAACACTGGAGGCTCATAAAGATTCCGGATGGCAGTACAGGTCCGTCAAAACAGTGAGGCTTATTATCATTCAAGCCGGCACCACCGCTTCATCAATTCGGTGTGGATAAATTCCTTCACTCGTCTCTCTCACTCACTTTGGCAGATGGTGAGGTAGACTGACAGATGGATGATAGAGAGGTAACATAGATAGATTGATGGATAGGCATGCAGATAGAAGATGGATAAATAGGCAGATGGTTTATAGGGATGTAGATAGCTTGGTGAATTTGCATGTAGATGAAAGATGAATAGCTAGACTGATAAAAGAGAAGCAAAAAGAAAGTGAAAGTACATAGACTGACAGTATAGCAGCAATGAGTATCTGGGAAAGCCAGTGTATGTAAGAGCAAATGACTGACTAGAAATGAGTGACAAAATGGCAAACAAGCAGGGGTGGATGATGAAGCCTGCCAGGGATTGGAAGGGAAAATGAAAGACAAGGCAGGAACAATGTAGAGAGAATGGTAAATACACCTTGGGTGGAAAAGGGGAAATGAATGACAGGGAAAGCAGGAATTTGAAGGGGCAATGCCAGACAGTGCAGGAATGAGTAAAGGAAAACGGCAGGGAGGACGAAAGGGAAATGGTAGACAAGGCAGGGATGGGGAAAGGAAAACGATAATCTAACTAAGAGTGGGTAAGGGAAATGCTTGGGTAGAGTACGTGGGTGTAACAGCAATATAGCCTATGGCAGCTGATACCAACCAATGTTTTCACAGTTCGTTTCATAGCTTCATTTCCTACCAATGACAGCCACATGAAAGTAACTATGATAAAAAAATATATACAGTGTATGTTGCACTTTTTGAAATCCAAACAAAAATGTACTAACATGAAGATATTATTTTTTTAGTGTAGTGAGATGAAGAAAGTCTAGTTAATTAAGAGTTGACTATTACTATAACGAGGGCTGAAGTTATAAGTTAATGGAACCCATGCTATTATTTTTATTGGTTATCATCATGTTATAATATCATTACCTACACGAGGCACTGTACGTCATCTATAAAATATATCGCCATAATGAAATTCGTAGCAAATATTTAATGGTTAAGATGTTAATAGCAGAAGAAGTCGTCATTAGTAGCTACCAGCAATGAACTCATCAACACTCTAGTAAGAAACGACCACTTTTCATCAAGGGACTTAGTAAATTAATAATGTAATGACCGAAAGACGATGTAATGGTATAATACATTTTATATACGGTATATAATACATAATATATTTTTAAGGGGCTGTGGGAATAGGGGGATAGGCTTGGGGGGTATTTAGGAGGGTGCAGGAGTAGGCGACAGGCTTTAGGGGGTTTTGGGGGCGTGCGGGAGTAGGGGGACAAGCTTTGGGGGTAGGGTTAGGGAGGTGCGGGAATAGGGGACAGGCTTTCTACCCACCCCAATCCTGTCCCCCTATTCCTGCACCCCCCAGTTACCCCCACCCAAGCCTGGCCCCTATTCCCGCACCCCCTTTATTGTGTGACCTATATATAATGATTTGTGTTACGGTATATCAAATTTTATGGTGTTATATAAGAATGATATACAGACCTTTAGCTGTTTTTATGGGAGTTATGGAAATAAAGTTGAAACCATTGGAGTTGAGGACAGTTTCCCTCCGACACATATATAACTATAACGTTCACAAGATTATTATTATTATGTAGGTTTTTCAACGTCTGGCCAAGAGTTAATTATTCACAGCAAACATGGCTTAATAATGATGTGGACGGATGGAAGTAAGGACAGGTCAGCGAGGTATGCATGAGGATCCATAAATTATCATGGTAATATGTTTGGGGCTGGAGCCAGTTACCCTGTCCAATGCTGACTGGAAACGAAGATGGAAAGTTACCGAACGGAGGAGAATAATAATGAAAGGAAAGATGTGAACTCGGATAACGAAGAGAATTACCGGACAGAGAGAGAGAGAGAGAGAGAGAGAGAGAGAGAGAGAGAGAGAGAGAGAGAGAGAGAGAGAGAGAGAGAGAGAGAGAGAGAGAGACTGGGGTAATTACTATGTTGAAACTTTATTGAAAGGAGGAAAGAAGAAAATTAGAACAAGAGGAAGGTGGTTGATGGAAAAACGAACTGATGAAATAAGAGAAATAACTAAAGCGAGATCACTATTGAAAAAAAGAACGTACTACTGTATATATATATATATATGGAGGAATGCACCCAATATAGAAAAAACTCAAAATAGATACCGATATATTATAACGTAGATATAATAATTTAACCTAGATAATAAATTTATGATAATGAACGAAATTAAATCGAACGTATAAAAAAATATTGAACGCAGCGAATTGCCGGTAAGGAGCGAAGATTCATAAACCGCAAGGCAACGTTTACTTTAAAGAGATAGATATAAACTGAGCGTTATATAAGTTGAACGGAATGGGCGTATGTATTAGCGGCAACACACGAGAGCCAGGAATGCACTTCCATCAAATTATGTCAACTTTGGAGATGGCTTTCCTTAAACATACGAAATGAGATGGTGTGAGTTTAGATCGACGGCCGGCCTGCAGGCAACTTTGGAGGGAGGGAGAGATCGAGAGAGAGAGAGAGAGAGAAGTAAGGGGGTTGGGAATGAAGGATGGAAGGAAGGAGGGAAGTGGGGGTTGGGGGTGGGAATGAAGTACTATTGATTGGGTGGATGGATATAGGTTGTGGTATAATAATGTGGAGTGATGTGGAGTGATGTGGAGTGGAGTGGAGTGGGGTGGGGTGGGAATAGGTAGGATGTGGTTTGGGAGTGAGTGAGGTAATTATGCTTGGTTTGTTTGGTAGATGGGTACAACTTAACATTATGTGGGGTGATGTGGGGCTGGTGAGGATGGGGTCAGATGGGATTAATGAGGTGATAATGGGTAGGGTAGTGGCTATGAGGAAGTTAAAAAAATAAGCAAAAAAATGTGGGTATGGTGTACTATTAAAAAAGTAGTAGTAGTTATGGTACTAGTAGTAGTAGTAGTAGTCGTAGTAGTTGTAGTAATAGTGCTGGTAATAGTAAAAATTTATCATATATACACTGATTTACTATTTCTTTTTTGGTTATCTAATTTCATTACTATCTGTTAGACATGTACAGTATCATTATTTTTTTATTATTATGTTTACATTATCAAACACATTGTCAGTCAAAGGCCAAGATAAAAGAACCGGTTAATTAAAAGTGAAGGGGCAGGCTGACCTCACAACAAGCAAACAATAAGTTACATTTTATAACCATAATGATATTTGCCTCTGGCTGCGGTAATAAAAAAAAAAGAAGGCAAACTCGTAAATAATATACATTCATCACACGCCTCCGCTGAGATGAATGCAATATTATCTGAACAAACTAGCTCTTTACATACTTTTAGGGCCCCGGGCACCAGTTTCCTAAAAGAATGACAGGTCGGGTTGCACAGCACAAAAACACACGTAATGACAACAATTTTTGTGGGGTGAAATGTCCGACTGTAGATTATTTAACACGAGCAGAGTGTGTGTGTGCGTGTGTGTGCGCGTACTTTGTGTGTGTGTGTGTGTGTGTGTGTGTGTGTGTGTGTTTGCGTGTGTGTGTGTGTGTGTGTGTGTGTGTCTATATAGTTCTGGGTCAAGTTTTGAAAGACAGACGGTTTTTGTACGTTGGTTTGGCAAAGTGGCTCCAATTATTAAATATGAACTGAGAACACCACTGAATTACTGTATGTCCAAGCAACAAGTCGGTAGCCTATATAGGTACACGGAAGCAGACTGTTGCCTCTCTTATTAGACTTGGGAATGAATCTATTAGACTTGAGGTACACGCAAACCCAAAACACTCCACTGCCTCAGAAGCAACTACAATGTCTTCCTTGAGGTGGTAATTTTTTTTTTTTTTTTTTTTTTTTTTTGGTAGATTGGAGTCCCATGATTCCTCCAAAGTAAGCCAGGAAACACGACCAGAAGAGCAAAAATAATTGTATTCTGTTGCTTGGAATGGTTTGGAGGATTCGGTTGCTCTAGAGTCTAGAAGGAGAGAGTAAGAGAGAGAGGGAAAAGGGATATTGAGAGGTATGAAGAGAGAGAATGAGAGAGAGAGAGAGGGAAGGAAGGAGGGAGGGAGGGGAGGGGAGAGGGAGATTGAGAGGACTGAAGCGTCATCACCAGGGGACCAGGAGGGAGGGAATGAGGGAGGGAGGGAAGCGGGGAGGGAGGGGGAGGGACATTATAGTGTAATTGAGTGATCGCTGTCCTCATTTTGGGGGGGTTGTCTAACTCGTAATTACACCGGCTGTGGCCATTATGAATAATACATACGTTATACCTAATTTCGCTTTCCAGTTATGAAAGTAATACGGTTATGTTACAGTATCAGTTACAGGCGTATAGCAATTATCATCAGTATGTAATATTATACTCGTGGAAATTACTGTTATGTATGATCCTTCCCTGACAAGCAGTCCAACCCACCAACCTCAACTCCATAGCAAGACAGAGTGTGTGAATCTCTCTCTCTCTCTCTCTCTCTCTCTCTCTCTCTCTCTCTCTCTCTCTCTCTCTCTCTCTCTCTCTCTCTCTCATTCTCTCTCTCATTCTCTCTCTCTCTCTCTCTCTGCTCTTTAATATATAGACGATCTTATCATTCCACGCCAACCACTAATTTAATCAACCCTGCAAGTGGGACATGACTGATAATGGATTCCAATGATAGGCCTACAGTACCGGTACATGTTCTTTGAGCCACAATTGCTTTCCCAACCTTCACACACGTCACATCATCAGTTTGTTATGGAAGCACGGGCCTTATGGGTCAGGAACCTACATAGATCTTCAGGTTGTAAAAATTCACTCCAATGTGTAGTTTTTATGTTTAGTATTGATAATGCTTTCAGTGTTCTTTGGTCATCATTTATTACTGTTTGTATAACCCCATTATCAGAATTAATTAAGAGAATATAATTATTTTTTACTAAGACCACCACTAAGACCACCACTGAGAAAACAAACAGATCAAACAGCATCACTAATAGGAAAGGTGGATAACGCCAAGAAAACAAACATATATCAATTATTCTGGTGCAAAGAAAAACAAACTGGCACCTCCACAGACGGTCAGGGAAAGGGATAACACCACAACACAACACTAACACCATGAATGAAGCCACGATAACACCATAACACAACACCATGAATGAAGCCACGATAACACCACAACACCAGCACCATATAGCCAGGATAACACCACAACATTAACACAATAAAACCACAACACCAGCACCATAATAAAAACACCAAGGTAACACCACAACACAACACAACAAACACCACCATGAAACCACAACAACACCACCATAATAAAACTACCAACACAACATTAACACCATGAAACCACAACACCCAAACCACCACGAAACCTATATACCACAATACTGTACCACGAAAACTATAGGATAACACCAAAACACTGTGACCGTGAAACCTCCCTGGCTAGCATCAACAATATACCCATCAGAAGCAGAGGGAAGAAAGCCACACCACACCCACACAATAACAAGTGAAAGCAAAGGGCACCTACACGTACACTGGGGTATATATACACACATGGATACACATACACACGCACATACACACACACACACACACACACACATACACACACACACACACACACACACACACACACACACACACACACACACACATACACACACACACACACACACACACACACACACACACACAAGGCACGTTATCAAAGCGACCTCGTAGTTGCAAGGGATGATGGTGAGGTTGAAGGCACTAACACAATCCTCCATTATTATCCTATCTCCTCCACCTTGCCTTCACCATCCTGCCTATATCTGTATACAGCCTAAACAATCCTATCTCCATCCTACCTTTTCTTCACCATTCTTTAGTTACCCATTCACCTACTACTACTACTACTACCACCACAACTATCACTTCTACCATCATCACTACCTCTACCATCCACCACCACCATCACCATCACCCCCACCATCACCACCACTACCATCCACCACCACCACCCACCACCACCACTACCACCACTACCACCATCACTTCATCTCACCCGACCAGGCAGTTAACGACCTTCCCCTCGCCTCCAATTACACCCAATAACTAACTATCCCAGAAAAAGTCAACACCACCACACACACACACACACACACAGACACAGACACAGACACAGACACAGACACAGACACACGATTATAAATTCTCTCACATTACATACACACACAGACAAAGGCACCATAGATACACGAATTATATGCACATAATTAGACGTAAAGGGACTCATTGAACACACACACACACACACACACACACACACACACACACACACACACACACACACACACACACACACACACACACTGAATAGAAGCCTGTAATATCATGCAATTAAGTTCTATTATAAGTGAAAACAAGGAAGTAAATTTGATGGAGACCAGACTGTGTTACTCTAAGGTCTTCAGTGAGTGTGGAATATAATTAATTATTTTCCACCCTTGGATATGACACCATCACGTAGGTTAGGTTAGATTAGATATAGGGTTAGGAAAAGGTCAAAGTTAGTAAAATATTGAGGAACTTTGGATAGCCACCATGCGATTACTTTCTCTCTCTCTTTGTTAAAAAATAAATATATATATACTCATTTAAAAAACATAAATATATACTCAGTTATAAAAATATATATATATATATATATATATATATATATATATATATATATATATATATATATATATATATATATATATATATATATATATATATATAAATAAAATTAAAATAATATTAATAATAGTAATAATAGTAATAGTAATAATACTAGTAATAATAATAATATCCCCGGATGACTGTTTCATTTGAAGGTTATATAGATATGATTCCTACTGCACTGCCTAGGAATGGTAAGTGGGGTAATATGGTTGTCAGAATGTTTCCTTAATTGCAACAGTACTCTAATTGTAAGAGAGGAGGCAGGTTTAGTATGCTCGTTATTCATTCCAAAGAGCAAGATGTGTGGAGGGTAATTAGGAAGAATGGTAACGGTGCAAGGAATAATTATGTACCGTACAGGATGTGACTGGTAGGATGCACTCGTAGACTTACTATAACTTACTCTCTTTTCAACCCATTCCCTTCTTACTTAGGCTATGTGAAGAGAAGACGATTTTATATTTTTACTCTAGCTTACTCTCTTTTCAACTCATTCCCTTCTTACTTAGGCGATGTGAAGGGAAGACGAATTTATATATTGATATCGTATATCAAATATGATTAGACAACTTCGTATATTATATTCTAGGTGTCCAGAGTTTTTCATTTCAGTGTTTACAGATAATTAGAGAGTGATTTTTTTTCAGCTGTTGAATATCGCGATTCTTTCCACAGGATATATTATATTTTCATATGTGTGTGTCTATCTGTTTGTTTGTTTGTTATGTTGGTATGAGATTCCTTTTGTCAAGTGAGCGTGAGGATATTATACTGTATATGTATGCGAATATTCATAACTCGTGTGAACGTGTGTGTGTGTGTGCGCGAGTATAGGGTCAGCTGTGTGTATGTATGCAAATATGTATGTAAGTGAATATAATATTATGTAATATGTATAAATGCACGTATTTGGGTGAGGTGGATGTCTGTGTATGATTTTCTGTATGTGTGTCTGCATGTATGTATAGAGGTGAATATATATAATATGTATGTATGTATGTATGTATGTATGTAGGTGTTTGGGTGAGGTGGATGTGTGTGTGTGTGTGTGTGTGCAGCTGTGTAAGATTTATGCTCAAATTAATTTTCCCCGACTCAGTATACAAGGCATGTAATAATTTCGTTTGGTGTTTTCATATGTTAGTGTATATTATGCATGACTGTGTTACTTACATATGAATACGATTTGTTGTTATAATACACAAACTGGGTTTTTTCATTTTTTTCATTTTTTTTTTTATTATTATTATTATTTTTTTTTTGCGTGGAATATTTCATGAACTGTATATTTAAACTCGTAAGGATTTAAGCTGAGTTAACCCAGATCATGATGATTAATTCAGTCTGCTTCAGAGTAAGTCCATTGTGAACGATTGCTCTTTGTCACAGAAAGGATCAAAGGTTGGGACATTTCGCCGACCCCAGGGAAATATTCCAAAGTTTTATGCTTAATTATCAAACAGCTAAATTTTCCTCTACGACTAAAAATATCCTCCACAGTTAAAAATTTCCTTGTTAGCTAAAATCTTCTACAGCGAAAATTTTCATCTACAGCTAAAAAAATTCTTCACGTCTGAAATTAAGATGCCAAAATTCTGTCATAATTTTGTAAAAGCATAAATATTTGCATGCAACAAAACCATAAATGTACATCAAAGCTCTGGAGATTATAATTATCACAAAAATACTTTTTATGATAATCCTACACCAATATATATATACCGGTATAATATTATATATACTCATGAACTATTAGTAGGCCTATATATCACATCTCAGTATGTAAATATATTAACTAAAAAGAAAATGCGTAAGTATCCTACCTCTAAGCTACGTACAGTAAAATTGCTTAATTGTTTCCAGAATGAAATAGGTAATGATCTAAGCCCCAATATTGGCTCTTTTGGCTATGAGAATGGCTTGTAACTAATGGTGTTGGCGGAGTGTGTAGCCATTAATTCAGCTTTACTAACCTCTCCTTCTTGGTGTGTTCGACCCCCTGCCTCTCACCACCTCACTAAGCCCTCCAGTTGGCTTTATTTACGCCTTCGTTACGGGGCTGGCTATGTTGTTGGTGATATAAGGAGGCTAGTGATTCCTCCAATTTATGCCATGGAATAGCACTAACACTAATGGAGTTTGTTACGTGGTTTATGTTGATGAAGTTAGTAACCTCCAATTCTCCAATAGTATATAAGCCTACCTCAGCCTCTTTAATTCCACTGCCTGCCATTGCCAAACCAAAACATTGGTGTTTTTCAAAAGTTAAAGTTAGAAAATGTCTTCGGGCCATTTTACAATTAGGATTTCAAATCGCAATCGACTGCATTGATTCACTTCGAGTTTATCGGCAAAATAGGCACCAAGAAATGTTTCAATATTGACACATGCATGAATGATGGTTTTGCTGTGTTATGTACAGTCGTCGGCAAAAATCATGTCGCCACATCTACCAAATCATGAAGTGCAGCATGAAATATAAGCTTCATAAGATCATATCTAACAAATCATAGAAGTTTATTCATTTACTCCCTGCATATTATGATTGATTCTGTGTGTGTGAATATGTTTGTTCCAAGATTATCCTCTATGTTAACCTTCAAGGAGTGGTGAGTGAAACGACAGGACCTTTGCCGCCGACTGTACAACCCGTTAATTATGAAACTCGGATGGAAACTGACTCAGAACACAGCGTTACACTATCACTCGACTTTATAGGCGATGCTTACATACGTTTACAGGGAGAATGTGATATAGTTGGGGCAGTTTCCTAATTAGAAGCACTTTTACACGGGAAAGTAATTTGAGCATTTGAAATTATTATGTCGCTTATGTGGACTTGACACTACTGTAGTCTTGGTCGTACCCTATAATTATCGCATCTAGTCTTACGTTGTCTCATAAAGTCCAGAAGAAAGTTGAACAGCTTTTGACTAAGAACAGACGATGATAATAAGTACAGACTAGGGATATCACCCACAATTAGAAAAGGTTTAATAAGTTCAGTCAGGGATATCACCCACAATCAGAAAAGTTTTTTTTTTTATTGCGCTTATCAAAATTTGTAAGATAAATCAGCAGCACTCAGTAAAGGCTTGACACAGATCATTATTAGTTTTCCAGTGTCGCAGCCTCTTTTTTTTTTTTTTTTTTTTTTAATAATTTGCATGAACACTATTCAAACTACATGAACAGTTCGGTCACCCCAGTCAGTAGAAAATACTCAGATATTTAATCAAACCTCTTTTGACGAGGCTGTGGAACATTTAAAGGGTTTTTCTTTTATCAATAATATTATAGAGGGCTATTGATTCCTCCACATTAAAAATAATAATAAATCTCTTATTCGTATAGTGAGGTAGGCTAGTCTGTTTCTTGGCATAGTTTGGAGGAATCAGTAAGCCTCCATTTCAGCTACAACACAAGGTCACCCTTTTGGGAGCATCGACCAGGTAAAGTAACACCACTACAAGTTTCATTGACTCTGGGAAATTGTCACTGACAGAGTGGGTCGGTGTGTTTGTAGGTATGTGGGTCCGTATGTGTGCGAGTGCTTGTGTACGAGTGTATGTATATGTTTCTGTGTTGTGTAGCTGTTTGTTTGTTTATTTGTATGCATACATTTGTGTGTGTGTGTGTTTGTGTTTAAAGTGTAGGTGTTTCTGTGTGATTTTCCATGTTTCCGTTCATGTGCGTTGTGTGTGTATACATGAGAGAGAGTGTTTGCGTGTTGATGATGACATAGACTGGAGGTATGAAGCCCTTGTTGGCTAGAGTCAAACTATATTATATACTGCTGGCAACACTTCAGGGCTTGTTGGATAGCCAGCCAGGAGACGCGAAACATACTGTAAACAAGGTAATTCTTTCGTGCTATTCTCCTAACAGTATTCAAGCCTTCTATACAATAAATTTAAGGCCGCATGAGTTGATAGTACAAATTAATTTTACTATTTATATAATAGATGGCAGTCCTGAATATATATACTATTTTCTAAAAGTTAATACGAAACTTGGAGACGAACATTATCATTGCGAGTTCTAATTACGTCCCTCCTCCGGGCGTTGAGTTGCGAGATATTGAAATTACACTGTTGTTGGTGTGTTTGTGTGTGTGTGTGTGTGTGTGTGTGTGTGTGTGTGTTCGTGCGTGCGTGTGAGCTTGTGTATGCATGAGCTTACTCGAGTGTGTAATATTTGGTTACGTGTATGCTTGAGTGGGAGTTTGATTATTTTGTAAATGAAAGTGTACGGGTCATTTCCGTAGACTTATTTAGAATGGGTATATTCTTTTGTAATTGAAAATATATGGGTCATTTCCGTAGACTTTTTTGTTTTGTTTGGTATATTCATTCATTAAACCAGTAGCTTAAACCCCTTTACTTCATCACCACCACTACTACCTAATATAACCTCAACTCCATCCTCCTCATCACCATCAAAGCCATATTCCCTTCCATATTTCTTATTACAATCATATTAATTAAGTACCATAACAACCATGCCTTAACCACTACAACGTTATATTATTTTACCTTCACCATCACAACGTTAATTAGCTAAACCACTACGACGACCACCACCACCAACACATCACCATTACTTCTATCACATTATTTTCCTTCACCACCATCCACTACCACTATCACCTACACCAACATAATACCTTCATCACCACCACCACCTCCACTATCACCTCCACCACCACTGCAACCTCCACCACCACTTCCACCTCCACCACCACAATATTACGTTACCTTCATCACCACCACCACCTCCACCACCACTGCCACCTCCACCACCACAATATTACGTATTTACCTTCATCATCACCACCACCACTACCACCACCCCTGCCCTCCTTGAATACCACCCAAGCTTGAAATTAGACGCTTATTCGAGCTTGAGAATAAACCAAGATAAACCAGCCCAAATCTTACCCACACAATACCTGACCCGACCTGACCTAATCTGGCTTCGTATTATATGTTTTCCTATTTGGCCAGAACTTAGTCTCACCTCACACTAAATATTTTACCTCGAACAATTAGAGCCTTGAAGTTTCTGCTATACTTTGCCCTAACGTGACCTTACATACATTGCCTACCATGCCCAGAACTAACTAATTTAAATCCCTCATCACTTATTTTATACTCTTGCCCAATCTGCTTTCACGTCTGACCTCATAACCTACGAGATTTTTTATTTAATCGGGTTTACATTGTCTTCTTTGTTCTAACCTCAACCCACTCCAAATTAGGTTTAGTTATTAATATAGCGAACGGTGGCTTTCCTAGTAAACATTTATCATTGGTCAATGAAATAAAAATAACGTTGATTTTATTATGTGTGTCTGTTAAAGGGAAGAGATTGAATATCAACGTTTATCCCTAGCCGGTCTTTCTAATGGAAGGGAGGCAGTGCGTATGTCTCTGTCAGAAGCTCTTTCGGTTAATCCATAAACAGTATTTTTCCTGTTGTACTTGGAAGTGGTTATGGGAGATGAAAGTTTCCAGCTTTTAGTACTGCTGGTTTTATCTGTGGACAACGCAGGCTTTCCTGTGGTAATGCAAGTAGTTTATCATAGTTCAAATTTATATTTAAAGACTGAAGGGTATCATACAATTATTTTAAAACTTAAAGGCTTGGAGTTCTTCCCACCGACAGGAAACATCGGTTAGTGTCAACTAGAAGTAATGGAAAAGTTCTTAATCGTAGTCCCTAATTGAGAACATTTCCAAATACACAGAAACAAACTTAGTCACTAATTCGTCGAAGGTTGGAACTAATTAGAACTATCCCAATTGGAGTTAACCTGATGTGGTATACCCGGTAGTGGTGACTCTTGTAGTAACTCCTTACCTGCCTCGGTGGTGTGGATGGTGGACAGTGCTGCCAGCAGGAGGAGGAGGAGGGACACCCCGACCTTCCTCACCGGGCACCCTCCTCCACCCATGACCTGTCTAGTACCTCACTCCTAATTCCGGCTCAACTTGGGTCTATTTCGTAGCACTTTCGATTTCACTGACACTTCTCACAACTACCACCACCCATGATGTGTCTAGTGCCTCACACGTCACTAAGGGTCAACTCAGGTCAATTCAGTAGCACTTTTGTTTTCACTGACACTTATTACCACCACAACCATCACCAC
>JAWZYT010004051.1:107500-125000 GCA_034508575.1 Petrolisthes manimaculis
CAAGCCATCTGTGTGTGTGTGTGTGTGTGTGTGTGTGTGTGTGTGTGTGTGTGTGTGTGTGTGTGTGTGTGTGTGTGTGTGTGTGTGTGTTCTCTCCTTACTTGCTTACACGCCTGTCCTTGGATTTCTGTTTCTGATATTTCGTTCCGTCTTGGACAGCGTTGCTAACAGAAAGATTTATCTGGTGTCTAATGGAAGTTGAGATCAGCAACACCTTATAATGCTGCTAATAACAAAAACATTAATAATTAAATTTACTATGAGGGATAAAAAAAAAACCCATCCCTCCAGCAATTATTAAGGCATCAATTAAATAACTTGCACACGCATAAAAATTAATTATTATAGAGATTAACACATACAACCCCTGCGACCCGCTGTGCAATGAGGCCTCCCAACCCCCTTCATGCACTAGTAATTGCAGTATAATGCCCCCTAAATGCGAGTTAGCGAGGTGAAAGTTTCGTCGGTCCGGTGATTAAGGGATGAAGGAGCGGGTTACTGAGGGGTGTCTGGGACCATCAGGTGGTGGTGGTGGTGGTGGTGGTAGTGATGATGGTGATGGTGGTGGTGGTGGTGGTGGTGGTGGTGGTGATGATGATGATGGTGGTGGTGGTGGTGGTGGTGGTGGTGGTGGTGGTGGTGGTGGTGGTGGTGGTGGTGATGATGATGGTGATGGTGGTGGGGGTGGTGGTGGGGGTGATGGTGGTGGTGGTGGTGGTGGAGTGGTGGTGGTGGTGGTGATGATGATGGTGATGGTCGAGGGGGTGATGGTGGTGGTGGTGGTGGTGATGATGGCTGCCAAGTTTTCTGCTTTTCTACGGGGTCTATAGTTAATTTTCGATGTTTTTTTATACACCTGAGAAAGCTTGAAATTTATGATAATAGCGTTAATGGACGAAAGCCATAAAAAAATGTTTCTGCTTTTGTACGGGGTCGATAAAGTTAATTTTCGACGTTTTTCATACACCTGAGAAAGCTTGAAATTTATGATAATAGCATTTATGGACGAAAGCCATCGATCGATACATATTTTCATTCCCCTAATATATTTTTTTACGAACTTGGAAATGTACAACACTATTAGCGGTAGAAGAAAGGAATAAGATAGCTAAATTTGGCATCATTGACGGTCTTGGAAAGGGGGAGGTTTGCAAATGGGAAACAACCACCACCAATATGGATCCCCTTTTCACTTCCTTTTTTTTTCTTCCCTCTCATTGTGGCTTATTCTTGTTGGAGGAATTGCCGAAACAAGTCCCACTGTGCTGGAGCTGCTAATCCTACAGAGGCCATTCTCACGGGGCAGGTTCTCCTTGCCTTTGCTTGCTTCATACACACTCCACAAGAATCCTGCTTAATCCCACTCGCATTCTTTCGCCTCACCATCTCTTTGTGTGTGTGTGTGTGTGTTGTTGTTTTTTCTGTTATCAAAATCCTTATTTAGGAAACCAATACCCAGATCCACAATTAAACACCTTATAAAATAATGTTCTAGTTTTTACACCTATTTGTCAACAGGAAGGTACAGTCGGCAGCATAAGTTTGCTTCATTTCCACCTGCGTATGTATGAGCTATAGTGATGTTGTAACACAATTTGAATGCAGAAATGACATATATTCTTCTCATTTAGTAAATTATACATGTTGTTAGAACAGAAACGGGTTCGGAATGCAACTATCTGGTTATATTATCATTATAAAGTACATGAGATGGATCGAATTTTTGCTGCTGGTTGTACACAACGCCCATCTTTGCCAACAAAATGATGCATATGGTAAATCATTTTCAACTAAACACACAATTCACAACACACAGCCTCGTCCACACACATACAAACACACAAAACTAGACCAAGGCATAACAAAAAGCAAAACGCAAAGCGCAACAGTCCACCAACAATTCACCAACGAAGTAATTCCAATGGAGTTTTTATTATTGTGTATATATTTACTGTATCTATAGGTATTCGAAGCACACCTGTATACTTATTAGTACTCATGAATGTACCATCAATACCAACAGTCCTTTTTACCGTGGCAAACTGGACAATCCCAAACCAAAACTGTATCCATTATAAATAAACACATATTTATAGGCTCATTTAGGCCTTGTTGTAGGAATGGCAGTGTAGGTTGAGCTGTTTATCCTGTTATCATATTCAATCAGTTAATGAGCGACAAGAAAATCACACGGATTAATGTGTATGCTGTAGCCCACTAAGTTGATCTTCTTCATCCGGAAGTAATTAACGAGTTAATTAGACCGGGTTTTATTCATGTTGAAGGCTGAGTACGAGGGCGGGCCTCACAGCTGACAGATTTCTTTCATGGGTGTCGAATTTCGTTCCTCTTTTTTTTTCTTCCTTTTCCTTCCCTCTTTCTCCCTCCCTCTCTCTTTCTCACTCCTTCACTCTCCGTTTTTCTCCCATACTCTCCCTTTCTCTCCCTCCCTCTCCCCTTTTCTCTCTCTCTCCCTCTCCATTTTCTCCCTCCTTCCCTCTCACTTTTTCTCCCTACCTCCCCCTTTTCTACTTCCTTCCCTTTCCCTTTTCTCCCTCCCTCCCTCCCTCCCTCCCTTCATTTCCCTCCCTCCCTTTCCCCTCTTCTCCATCCCACTTTCTCCCTTTCCTACCCCTTCTTCCTCTCTCCCCTTCCCTCCCCTCTCTTCCTCTCTCCCCTTCCCTCCCCTGTCTTCCTCTCTCCCCTTCCCTCCCCTCTCTTCCTCTCCCTTTGGATTTATGATCAATCTATTGTTCTATCGACCATCTATTCCTCCCTTCACATTTTTACTCGTCTTTCTCTTACTGTATGTCTCAACTGGTGTCTCTGTCTGCACTGATAACCATGCACCATTTTCTCTCGTCTCTCTGAATTGCCATGGCGTCACTCTAAATGTATAAATGGAGGCTATAGATATTTCCACCAAAAATGTATATTGTTAATAAGTGCCTGCAGGCTATAATGTGCTCACTTTTATATTATATGTGCTTATATATTGTGTGTGTGTGTGTGTGTGTGTGTGTGTGTGTGTGTGTGTGTGTGTGTGTGTGTGCTGCCTCTGTAATAGTTATGATAACTGCACTGAAGTGAGAACTGTGGAGGGAAGGGGGAAGATGAAGGGAAGCTAAGCAAAAGAAGTGAGACCTTGCCCGACTCAGGTAAGGTTGTGACAGGCATGACAGGGGTCGCTGTGTTGTCAAAGCCGAGTGGAGATATATGTGGGTATATGTTATTGCCTTTAAGCGAGTGGTGCATGGGTACTGAAGCCATCGTGTGTGTGTGTGTGTGTGTGTGTGTGTGTGTGTGTGTGTGTGTGTGTGTGTGTGTGTGTGTGTGTGTTTGTTTGTTTATGTGTGTATGTGTGTGTGTGTGTATTGACTTGGCTTGGCTTGGCTTTATCCATTTCTGTGTCTTGATATATGTGTTTACCAAATACTGTTAATATATAGGCAATATTTAATAACAATGTTTGAGATGTTGTTCCATTATCGATGTTTTTTTTTTTTTTTTTTTTTTTTCAGAAGTATAAAGTCAATAGTTATGTGTCCA
Source organism: Petrolisthes manimaculis (assembly GCA_034508575.1). Classification (NCBI taxonomy): domain Eukaryota; kingdom Metazoa; phylum Arthropoda; class Malacostraca; order Decapoda; family Porcellanidae; genus Petrolisthes; species Petrolisthes manimaculis. The sequence goes on from JAWZYT010004051.1 coordinate 111,053, forward strand.
TGCACTATTCATAAAACCAAACACAATAGAAAGAAAGGAAAAAAAATGATCGTGAAAAAAAAAATGTACAGGATTATATTTCTAAATGTATGTATGTATATGTGTATATGTAAGTCCACGTTCTTTTGTGTTCGCTTCAGTAATAATAATAACACACGTGCATGAGTGTTCTCGTGTTTAGCAGCAGGTGGCCGAGAGATGGAGGATTAGGAAGAAGGAGATAAATTCAGACATAATGCGGGTTTAACTACACACTGAATTCACGGCAATGTACGTCAAAACATGTAATCACCCCCCCCTCTCTCTCTTTCTCTCTCTCTCTCTCTCACTCTCACTCTCACTCTCACTCTCACTCTCTCACTCTCACTCTCACTCTCACTCTCTTGCCTTCCCTTCTCTCCTCTCCATCTCTTTTTTTCCTTCTTCATTCCCTCTATTCCCCTCTTCATTCCCTCTTCATTCCCTCTTCATCCCCTCTTTTCCCCCCTTCATCCCCTCTATTCCCCTCTTCATTCCCTCTTCATTCCCTCTTCATCCCCTCTTTTCCCCCCTTCATCCCCTCTATTCCCCTCTTCATCCTCTCTATTCCCCTCTTCATCCCCCCCTTTCACTCTCCCTGTGTTCTCTACCTTCTCCCTTCCTTTCCCCTTTTCTCTAATTTTTCTCCCTTCAATATCCTTCCCCTTTTCTATAGTTTCACCCTCTCCCCTCACCTTGTTCCCCTCGTTTCCCCTTTCCCTTCACCCTGTTCGTCCCCTTTTCCAATATATTTCTGTTTTTCCCCATCCCCTTACCTCTCAATTTTGTCACTATTCTCATCTTTTCTTTTTCTAACATCATCTACTTTCACTTTTACCAAACTCATTCCTATGTGAATGGTATATCTCCAATTATACCTATAATAATAATAATAATAATGGTACTGATAATAATAATAATACAGTATAAAAGAGCTGAAGATATTTTGCGAAAGAAAATAAATGTAGCCTCCCTCACCATCCATCTATAAAAGAGTTTAATATCGTGCCTAAACAAATATCTGGGCTTAATTTATGCGTCAACGTGGCGGGATAATAGCGGGATGAACCTACTCCAGAGAGCGGGGAATGCGAGGAATTTCTGGAGGGCAAAGAAGCCGACGACCGGAAAAGACGATTGGAATGTAAGAGTATACATTTTCGTCTGGGTATTTTTTTTCCTTCCCCTTCTCTGAGGTATAGTGTGTAGCGGAGGTCCGTCCACTCGAGTCAAGGCATTGGAAAAACCAAGGATGGTATGGTATGGTATTTTGGTGAAGGGAGTAACGCATCATGAAGGCTTTACTCGTAGTACCGTTGGCATGAGAGAGAGAGAGAGAGAGAGAGAGAGAGAGAGAGAGAGAGAGAGAGAGAGAGAGAGAGAGAGAGAGAGAGAGAGAGAGAGAGAGAGAGAGAGAGAGAGATCCAGTAAGTACCCAGGGTTTGATTAGCACACTACTGTGATTTAAGAGGTATTAGATATTTATAACAGTGGTACAGCTTTGTATATTGCCTACCTAACATGTATATTTTTAATCTATCTGTACAAAAAGATGAAATGAGATAGGAATTTGTGGATCAAGGGATATTCAATAAAGCTAGTGCAGAATTGCTACACTTATATATACTTAATTTGTCGATGCCCCGAACGTTAAATAAAAGTGCGTGAGAGCGTTAACAGCGTTTTCAAAACAACATGCAGTTTAGCCCGCAGTGCAGCAAACTAATTTACTGGGGATGCAACAGTTTCGTCCCAACTTTAGTCTGCCTTAGTTATCCTGAAGAGAGGGACTAGACAGGGGCGAAAATGTTGTTGTATTTCTATTTAGAGGGGGTCGGTCATCAGTGGTTGGTAAACTGGAGGGATATTAGTATTTCCTCCAGACTGTGCCACAAAACAGGATAGCCTGTTTCCTGGGACAACCACTACCATCACCCTGACAACCACTACCACCACCACCACCATTCCCCTGACAACCACTACCACCACCATCATCCCCCTGACAACAACAACCACCCCCAACACCACCACCCCCAACACTACCACCCCCACTTCCACTTAGACTATCACTTCCCACCAAAAGAACCCCAAAATGCCAAACCCTACTAAGTTCCCTTAATGCCTTTCCAATCCCCTCTGCCAGCCATTACCCTCAGCCCTCCCCTCGCCGCATATAGTTCATTCATCACCCCTCATCATCATTACCATTATCATCATAAATCCATAATTTGTCCACTGCATTACAAACCCCTTTTCTACCCTACCCATCATAGTTTGTCTTCTTTCGTTCTGTTGTGTTCTTTCGTTGTTGTTTTTTCGTCGTGTTCTTTCGTTGTGTTCTTTCGTTGTGTTCTTTCGTTTACTTTTCCAGAATTACTCAAAACATTCTGGATTGAGAGTTACTATTAATTAAATGTACCATATAGTCTAATCTCAGGAAACGCATTACTGGATTATAATTTCTGAGAATATAACTTTGTTTATTAATATTTTGAAGCCATATTTCATATTTTACAATGGTAGATAAATTTCTAGTGATCCTCTAAATATATTCTGTTTTATCTTGCAGGAACAGCGAATACTTTTTCATTTTTCAGAACAAAAAAAAATGCACTAATAAAGGTAATAATTATGATGCTATGATACCTACGTCAATCATAGATCACTTTATCATAACTGTCCTTCATTCGGAGATACAATCTAATGTCTAACCCGAAATACTGTAGGTCAGAAATGCTACATGTCCACAGTGGTGTTTAGATATTAATGAACACGAAATGTATATTATTCATTACTCCTGGTTTGCTGTGACTGTTTCTATTTCTCTTGTTATTAATAATGCATTGTGTTCTAATATTCCCCTCTGATACTGAATTATTATGACGGGATGGTTTTCTTATAGCAGAGGACAATTTCAAACTCTAAATGGTCAAACTTTTCTTGATAAATAAATAAAAGTATACGTTTCTGCATTGTTCGTTTTCTGACCTTTTTCATGACCACCAGAAAGACAGTTTATTCAGAGTGAGGACAATCCATCCACATTCAACAATTATCATAGCAGCACCGGTCATATATTTCACGAGTAAGTCCAGGATGTTATAGACTACCTGACCAACTTTATAATTATACCCTATATATAGTACATGTTCATACAATACAATTTGTTTATTAGTTAAGTTATGGGCACCCTGTATTTAATTTAAGGGGGCGTTACAGTGTTGGTAAATCAGGAGCAACGGGTTCCTCCAAATTATTCCAAGTAACAGACCACCATTACTTTTGTTAATTTAGTCCTGATTCCTGGTATGCTTTGGAGGTTATAAAAACAACAACACTTAACTGTACAAAGTGTATAATTATTGCCTCCCTTAAATGAGAAACTACCGACATTCAAAGTGGTCATAAAATAGTAGATGTCGTCGTTACTTAGTATTACTGTTGCTGCTCAGAGATTGTGTTGTTCCTATTACTATTATTACTATTAGACTGTGTTGTTGTTGTTGTTGTTATTGTGGTTGTTCCTATTACTATTACTATTAGACTGTGTTGTTGTTGTTGTTGTTATTGTGGTTGTTCCTATTACTATTACTATTAGACTGTGTTGTTGTTGTTGTTGTTGTTGTTGTTTCCATTACTATTATTACTATTGGTATGTGTTGTTGTTTCGTTTGATTTATAGTTGTCTGTCAAACAAAACAACAACACAGACCAATAGTAATGGGAATAACAACAACAACAACAACAACCGACCAATAGTAATAATAGTAATGGGAACAGCAACAACAATAACAACAACAACAGACCAATAGTAATTATACTAATGGAAACAACAACAACAGACCAATAGTAGTAATAGTAATGTTGTTGTTGTTGTTGTTGTTGTTTGCCATTACTATTGCAATTGGTATCGTTGGTGCTGGTGTTTCCTCAGAGACAAATAGACCCTGCCACTGTTGTTTCAGCTGTCTACATCACTGTTATGCCAGAAATTGATAGGTTGGGTACAGTACGTGTGTGTGTGTGTGTTTGTGTGTGTGTGTGTGTGTGTGTGTGTGTGTGTGTGTGTGTGTGTGTGTGTGTGTGTGTGTGTGTGTGTGTGTGTGTGTGTGTGTGTGTGTGTGTGTGTGTGTGTGTGTGTGTGTGTGTGTGTGTGTGTGTGTGTGTGTGTGTGTGTGTGTGTGTGTGTGTGTGTGTGTGTGTGTGTGCGTGTACTTCAAGTCTATTTGCATGCATATGTACTTGAGTGTTTTATATGTGTATGCCTGTGTGTTAGATCCGTGCATGTGTCTGTGTATGAGTGTTGTAGATGTGTATGTGTGTACATCAAGTATATTTGCATACATGTGTACTTGTGTGTTGTCTGTGTATGCCTGTGTATTGGTGTTGTAGATGTGTGTATGTGTGTGTGTGTGTACTTCATGTCTAATTACGTGCATATGACTGTACTTGACTGTTATATGTGTATGTCTGTGTATTTGATTCTTGCATGTGTATGTATACGAGTGTGATAGATGTGTGTGTTTGTGTGTGTTTGTGTATGTGTGTGTGTGATAGGTGTGTACTGAGGGTGTGCATCCATGTGTATTCGAGCGTGATATTTATGTGTGAAAATAACTAAAGGTGTGTGTGTGTTTTGAGTGTTGAGCCTGTGAGTATATAAAGGGGGGCGAGCGATATGTATATGAGTGCAATTATATGTGTTTATGAATGTGTCTGTGCAGCATCATTTCTCATAAATTATGTTCTTACACTGCAAATGTTCATGTGTGTTGGTTCCGTAACAAGGTGTGTGGGTGTATTATTTTGTTTGGGTGTTTATCTATTTTGTAAGTGTAGTTTAATTTATGAGTACATTAGCATACCGTTCGTGCATTTGTGGTAATGGACACTTTCATCTTATCATGTGTGTGTGTGTGTGTGTGTGTGTGTGTGTGTGTGTGTGTGTGTGTGTGTGTGTGTGTGTGTGTGTGTGTGTGTGTTCTTGCTCAAGTGTACTGTATGTTTATGTATTCCTCATGTCTTTGTGTCTGCCTTCCACTTTTTATTCTTACTTGTATAACAAAATATTCTACATTTTATTTAATGGTGCTCAAACATTCGTACACACATCGGTACATACAAACATACATATAACAACTTACATACAACTCTTCTTTAATATAATAGTGGAATTACATACCGTGTAAGACGTAAAACAATCATTCATCATCACGAGTAACATATACACACATAAAACATTGGTACCAACATACATAAAACATGCAGACTTATATACATTAAAACTTACATACAACTTTACTGTATAATTTTAGAAGAGTTGTGTTCCGGGCAGAGGAAAACCAATCATCTTCATCACACGTAACACAACACAGTCAATAACACATACCATAACCGAGTGACTGACTCCCTGAGATACGAGACCAAATTTAATACTAATAATATTATCTCTTGGTCACCTTTCTACTCTTATTACATACAATGAAGGGAGGGAGTAGTGGTGACCTTTTGGCCCCAGATGGTCCATAACTCACTCGTACTGAAGGGGGTTAATACACTTTTGGTACGTACATTAGAGTGCCTGCCTTGATTCCTCCAAAGTATGCCCGGGAAACAGGACCCATGCAGCTTTAACATACTGTAAATAATGGTGATCTGTTGCTTGGAATAGTTTGTGGAAATCTGTTGCTCCAGATTTACCAGCACTGTGCTTTTCCTCCTTATTAAGTATAGCGGGGAAGTTGTGGGCGAGGGAGATTGGGTGGAGAGGAAGGAAGAGATGGATGGGAGGGAAGGAATGAATGAAGGAAGGAGGGAAGGAAGAGGAGATGGATGGGAGGATGAGGAGGTGGAGGAAGGAAGGAAGAAGGGAAGGAAGGAGGAGGTGGATGGGGAGGAGAGGGAAGGAAGGAAGGAAGGAAGGAGGGAAGAAAGAAAGGAAGGAAGGTAGGAAAAAAGGAAGGAAGGAAGGAAGGAAGAATGATAGACGAAAAGAAAGGGATGAGGAGAATAGACGATGAATGAAATTATACAAAAAAAAGTATGTGAGGAAAAGAGAAAGAGTGTGGAGAAAGATGATGTGGGGTGAATAAGAGAATATAATTATAATAAACATTGAAAGAAATAACAAAAAATATGAAAATAAAGTACAGGAGGTAAGATAAAAAGGAGAGTAAAAAAGATAAAGAGAAAATTGAAGATGTGGTGAAAGGAAAGGAAGAAAAGAGAGGAAGAAAAAAAAAGAAAAAGGTGAAGATGTGGTGAAAGGAAAGAATAGATAGGAAATAAAAAAAAGGTAAGAATGGGGAAGGGAAGAGAAAGAGGTGACGTGAGCAGGGGAGTTTATCGAGGCTGTAAAAGGAGGAACACGGAGAATGATGTCAAAGTGTGAAAATGAGATTGGGGAGCAAGGCTGAGTGAAGGGAAGAGGGGGATGCTGAGAGAGAGAGAGAGGAGAGAGAGAGAGAGAGAGAGAGAGAGTGAGAGAGAGAGAAAGAGAGAGAGAGAGAGAGAGAAAGAGAGGAGAGAGAGAGAGAGAGAGAGAGAGAGAGAGAGAGAGAGAGAGAGAGAGACGAGAGAGAGAGAGAGAGAGAGAGAGAGAGAGAGAGAGAGAGAGAGAGAGACGCACGCACCTACCTAAGTGGAGTGCTAGTGACGGTGACAAAATGGGGCAAGAGAAAAGAGTAGAGAAGTAGATAGTTAACAGAATGGTTGATAGATAAGTAGATAAATAGATGGCCGTCAGAGAAGGATATGTGGGGGGTAAGGTTACGTTAGGTAAGTCGGGTGCTAGCTGATTTTTTTTTTTTTTTTTTTTTTTTTATATAATACAGTAGGTAGATAGTGGAGAAGGAAGGGTAGAAAGGTAGGTACGGTAGGTAGGTAGTTAGGTAAGTTAGTAGATTGGTAGTTAATAGGGAAGGGGGGAACTACAGTAAATATGTAAATAGCTAGCAGTGAAAGATAGATAAGGTAAAGAGGATGCCCTAATATAGTGTGTGTGTGTGTGTGTGTGTGTGTGTGTGTGTGTGTGTGTGTGTGTGTGTGTGTCCCCTACTCTAAGCCCGGATGTCAAACTTCACACCACTAGGGTAATTGGCAAAGTTGGGGCCTCTTGATTCCACTTGCTAGGGCTACAAACTTCCTCTCTCTCTCTCTGTCTCTCTCTCTGTCTCTCTCTCTGTCTCTCTCTCTCTGTCTCTCTCTCTCTGTCTCTCTCTCTCTCTCTCTCTCTCTCTCTCTCTCTCTCTCTCTCTCTCTCTCTCTCTCTCTCTCTCTCTCTCTCTCTCTCTCTCTCTCTCACACTGCCCATTAGAATAGACACCTGTATGTACGTGTCTTCTGATTGGGTGTCATCCTTGAACCCTGTGTACGGTACCTGATATTTGATTAACATTTGTTTTTAATTATTATTATTGTATTTTGATTTTAAGTGTATATATATATAGTTTTTCTGATTGCATGCTCAGTTTATCCGTTGACTATACCTGCTTTTTTATACCTAAAATCTCATTAATTATGCATTCCCTTCACACCTCGACAGTTAGCAATTTTACAAACCATCAGTCATGTGAACAAAATCGACATTAACTACCTTCCCCTTCCTCATTCCCCATCCCTGCCAACCACTTAAGGGGAGGGTATAGGTTTGGCATTTGTGGAGATAATGATTCCTGCAAACTATTCCAATCAACAGGCCACCTTTATTTGTGTTCATATGGTCCTGTTTCATTGTATACTCTGGAGGAATCAAGGGACTCTAATGTAGAGGAAGTATACTCTGCCCTTAACCCTCAGCAATTAATTAAGTCCTTTCAACATGTATTCGTGTATTTAAAACTTCTCTTCCCAGCACCACTGATATATTATACTCGCCCCAATGAAACCCGTATTGGTCTATGCTATGCTATGGGCTCGTCGATGGAAGGTACTGGATTATTTTTTATCTCGTCAGAGTTAAAGGGGAAGGAAGGGATGGAGTCTAGGTAGCCCTTCAAATAATGCAGCCAGAGAACGTATCCTCATTCCCTACACGTAATCTTAAATAAAATTGTCTTGTTTCTTTGCATAGTCTGTAGGAATTAGTAGAGAACTTATCCCCATTTGCTACACGTAATCTTAATCAAATATTCTTGTTTCCTTGCATAGTCTGTAGGAATCGGTCTAGGCCTCCTGTTCACCCACTAGATATTACTCCCTTGACCATTGGATAAAGTTGTCTTCCCATGCCCTTATAATTCGGTCTGGAGTAAGGTCCGTAGACAAGAACATAATTATTATCGTCGGGTCCCGATGCCTGATGCTCGGGGTATGATGATTTTATTATAGCCGTCGTACTCCAAGGCACATCGGGCATCGGGACACAACGATATAGTATTGTGTAGGGCCCTATAAATCCGAGTAGTAGTTGTATATATAGTAGTAGTTGTATATATAGTAGTAGTTGTATATATAGTAGTAGTTGTATATATAGTAGTAGTTGTATATATAGTAGTAGTTGTATATATAGTAGTAGTTGTATATATAGTAGTAGTTGTATATATAGTAATAGTTGTATATATAGTAGTAGTTGTATATATAGTAGTAGTTGTATATATATAGTAGTAGTTGTATATAGTAGTAGTTATATATAGTAGTAGTTGTATATATAGTAGTAGTTGTATATATAGTAGTAATTGTATATATAGTAGTAGTTATATATAGTAGTAGTTATATATAGTAGTAGTTGTATATATAGTAGTAGTTGTATATATAGTAGTAGTTGTATATATAGTAGTAGTTGTATATATAGTAGTAATTGTATATATAGTAGTAGTTATATATAGTAGTAGTTATATATAGTAGTAGTTGTATATATAGTAGTAGTTGTATATATAGTAGTAGTTGTATATATAGTAGTAGTTGTATATATAGTAGTAATTGTATATATAGTAGTAGTTATATATAGTAGTAGTTATATATAGTAGTAGTTGTATATATAGTAGTAGTTGTATATATAGTAGTAGTTGTATATATAGTAGTAGTTGTATATATAGTAGTAATTGTATATATAGTAGTAGTTATATATAGTAGTAGTTATATATAGTAGTAGTTGTATATATAGTAGTAGTTGTATATATAGTAGTAGTTGTATATATAGTAGTAGTTGTATATATAATAGTAGTAGTTATATATATTAGTAGTTGTATATATAGTAGTAGTTGTATATATAGTAGTAGTTGTATATATAGTAGTAGTTGTATATATAGTAGTAGTTGTATATACAGTAGTAGTTATAATAGTAGTAGTTATATATATAGTAGTAGCTGTTTATATCGTAGTAGTTGTTTATATCGTAGTAGTTGTATATATAGTAGTAGTTGTATATAGAGTTAATTCAGGATTCCATTGTGTGTATAGAGATTAATGGAATGTTATGGAGGATTCAGGGGTGATAATATGGAAACACTCGTTGGATTATTACACGGGGATTTGATGAGGTATTAAGATTACAGAGGGATTTTAAGTATTATTTATTAATTTACTTGATGAGGTATTAAGATTATAGAGGGATTTAAAGTATTATTTATTAATTTACTTGATGAGGTATTAAGATTACAGAGGGATTTTATTAAGTATTATTTATTTATTCATTTTATGAGGTAGGCTATTAAGATTACTATTAGGGGATGGTATTAAGTATTATCTATTTATTTATTTGATGAGGTATTATAGATTACAGAGGGATTGTATTAAGTATTATTTATTTATTTATTTTATACGATTACTGTCAGGGGATGGTATTAAGTATTATTTATTTATTTATTTTTGTGATGTGTATATGCAACAATAAATGGAGTTGTCATGTCACACTCTACAGGGCAGGAAATACACAGAGCGTATAAAGCCGTCAGCACACATCCAGGCTATTCAGTGAAAGGCTACTATACTATATCTGCATCATGCATTTATGCTTTTACAGGCCACAGAGAGAGAGAGAGAGAGAGAGAGAGAGATAGAGAGGGGGGAGGGAGAGTGAGAGAGAGAGAGAGAGAGAGACAGAGAGAGACAGAGAGAGACAGAGAGAGACAAAAAGACAGACAGAGACAGAGACCCCATTAACTTAACCGGACTCAACACTAACCAAATAAATAAATAATCGTCGAGCGTGACCAACATACACATCTTCACCACCAAGGAAATGTTTACAGTGAGATAGGTGCCTGAAATTTTAATCCTAATTCGCCTCTTGAGAAATTCTTATAGGAAGGCTCTTGAAATTTTAAGTGGCTGAAAATAAACTCTTGGCCGGAAACGTAGTGGCTTTTGATTCCTCCAAACTGTCCCAGCAGAACATCTCATTTAGTCATATACAGATCTACTATAGTAAAAAAAATTCTGGAATAGTTTGGAGGAATCAGTAGTCTTCAAACTCGTCCACAAGAGAAATATCGTTTACCTTCATCTAATGTTCCATACAGTAGCATCACTGAGGTAAAGGGCTTAGACTGCTAAATATTTTATAGTATTACTATGAGTGATTATCTATTGTCTTGCTATTATTTTTCTTAAGGCAGGAGTTGTACACAAACAAATACGATCTCATCTCTTAATTCATACACACACACACACACACACACACACACACACACACACACACACACACACACACACACACACACACACACACACACACAGTCCCTCCAGCATTGGCATCATCATCTACTAACTTCCCTCACATCCTTCTTCCTACACTGTTTTATATATATACACTTGCCTGCAATAAATGAAAGTGTTGTATATATATTGTGGTGGTTGCAATACATGACAACACCAGTGTACTACGTGTTATGTTTACCTGTATGTATCCCTCACCATTTTTTATTGTTAAGTTTTTAGCAGAGACGGTGTTTGTTTAATTGGAAGTGTCAATTGTGATATTACACTCTGATAAAGTCATGGGAATTAATCACTACTGATCGGGAGTTACCATATTTAATCTCGTACAAATAAAATAATTCTGAGCTTTGTCATTGGTGTCAACCTGTCAGTGACACACAATAGATATAATATTATGTCGCCACGACTAATTTATCAACTCTGAAATACAAAAAGGCATAGATACATAGATAGACGGATAGAAAGATAGAAATAAATAACCATATAGATAGATAGGTAAATAAATATATAGATACAGGTATATAGACAGCTAGACAAATATATAGACAGATTGATAGATAGATGCATGTAATTAAACAGCTAGAATAGAGACAAGGAGCCACATGTCAGTGAATGTTGTGATAGCCACAGACAGGTTATGTTGGGAGTTGACATGAGATATATTGACACAGTGAGCCCGTTGGTCCAGGCCTCGTTTATATTCTCCCCGATAAGCCGTGTCGTTCACTGAAACACCTGCATATATACAAATGACAGCCTTGTTCTCGGTGATGTAACGCTGTATCGTGTCGCATGTTTGAAATATATATATATAGAGAGAGAGTGAGGTCCATGAATGCAGCCTGGCCCACAACCCCCTTTAATGTTCAGTTGAGGTGCATGACTTGTCTACTACTGTATGTGTGTATAGTTTGTGTTGTTTCTAATATTCCTTTGGTGGTTGGTGTGGATATACTGGTACGTTACTTATTTATTTATGGTGTTTGGTGTTCACGGGTCGAGGGCAATGAAAACTGTTTAGAGCAACGAATCCTGAGTGATGAGGCTGCCAGTGTTAAAGTTCATCTCGTCTTCTCAATTTTTTTTTTTAATTCCTTCTCCCCATAAATTTCCAAAACGAGGGCAATTCCCATTAGCGTCTTAAATATGCATCTAAATCCACCCCCACCCCCACCCACACCCATGCCCTCGCCTCACCGGAATGATTGATAGAAAAACATTTCAGATTCAGGATCCAAATTGCTAATCGTTTCGAGGAGTTTGATCAGACGGCATAATAAAGACATTCTCTATGTAGATGTATGCATTTTACGAAGGGGGTTGAAGGGTACAGTAGATTGTGTATAATTATGTATATATATTCGTACATACTGTATATACTGTTGTGCATATACAGGACAGTCTCAATTCCGAAAAACGTAAGCAAAAGTATAAGCAAGCAAAGTGAGGGATCAGTGTTTATATCCTAAATTATTATTGTGATTAAAAGTATCCATCAACTTAATAATTTGCACATCATTGTCTTCAGCCACAGCCACTGTCACTTCGCAATATTCCAGTCATGATATACAACACATTCTTCTTTAATACCCACTTCTTTACGAATTTTCTTGTCCAGAACAATATCCTGAGGCACTATACCTACAGACATAACTGTTTTAAAATGAAATCAAACTTTTTTGTCATTATCGGTTTTCAGCTCTCCCACGATTTCTCTCTGCTCCTTCTTGTTTCTGTCTTTAAAAGTCCGCGGTCTATCTTCTCTGTCACCATTTCTGGCTTCAGACGACCCAAGTTATTTCCCTACCATTTCTGTTTGTCCCTTACAGTTAGTCCGGAAACCAATTAACTGAAAACTAATAATCTCAGGGCCAGGATAATTAGACTCAACAGATAATTGAACTCGGCATTCAGATGTCTGCACGGTTTCCAATGTCGGTGGACTTGGACGCGAGTTAATTGCCGTTAAGATGATGTCCGGGATATTATGGAGGCTCTTGATTCCTCCAAACTTGACATCGAACTCGAGTAAAGTAAGTTGTTTTTGTTATGTTTCGTTAGTGTTTTCGTTGTTGTTGTTGTTGATATTGTTGATGTCTTCGTTGTTGTTGTTGTTGATAATGTCATTTCGTTGAAGTTGTTGTTTTTGTTGTTGTTGTTTTTGGTAGCGCTGTTGTTGTTTGTTGATTATGTCATTTTCGTTGCTTGGATTGGTGTTGGTGTCGTTGTCTTTTTCGTTGTCGTCAGTGTTGTTGTTGTTGTGGTGGTGGTGGTGGTCATGTTTTTTCTTTGTTGTCGTTGGCCTGCCTTTGTAGTTGTGTGAATGGAGTGGGTGGTGTACCAATGTTCGCCTCAGTTGCCCTCAAAGCTGCTGCCTTTTTACATATCAAAAGAGTGCTCTCACATTTTGGTTTTTTTTCTGTTGCTTTTTTTCTCTTTATTTTTTTTCTGTTGCTTTTTTCTCTCTTTATTTATTTATTTTCTTAAAGGTTCTGTGTAAAAATAGACCTGAGTAATAAAATCAGTATATGCTAACAGAGCGTTCCGGTCCGTTCAACGTTGGTGTGTTGACAAGTATAGTGATAGTAGTGATTGCTACAAACTGTGCCATCAAACATATAAATTACGTCTGTATATGAGTAAAGGGAATCTGTTTTGTATAGTATAATTTGGAGGAACCATAAGGCCACATTTTTCCCACAACAAATTATCCCCTTAATTAATAAAAAGAACCTAGATTATACTTTCTAAATAATTGAAGGCTACACGCTGCTTCCTCCAAACTGTACAACAAAACAGACCTTATACGTGGGTGGTGTTGATGGCATGGTTTGGAGGAATCAGAAGCCCTCCACTATACCCACCGACCCACCACATCACATCACACACCGTTCTCGTAATAGCACAATCGCATCTAATTTTAGGTCTAATTTCGCCTGGGCTTTGTCAAACTTAATAATCCACATTACGACGGACGCCTTGCCTAGTGAAGCTTTCGACATTAATGCAACCAAATTAGACCCTGTAACCCGATATTATAATTAGGTTATTATTATTATTATTATTATTATTATTATTATTATTATTATTATTATTATTATTATTATTATTATTATTATTATTATTATTATTATTATTATTATTATTATTATTATTATTATTATTATTATTATTATTATTATTATTATTATTATTATTATTATTATTATTATTATTATTATTATTATTATTATTATTATTATTATTATTATTATTATTATTATTATTATTA
>JAWZYT010004051.1:127500-132228 GCA_034508575.1 Petrolisthes manimaculis
CTTCCTAGTTCTTGAAGGTTAGCGAGTATACGAGTAAGTGGTGACAGTTGTAATATATTTCATGTCTGGCGAGTAGAGAAGCTAGCTAATTAATTATTCATGTATATACGTTGCGCGAGTATACTGGAAATTCACTGTCCCGTTTTGATATCCTGGAAGTGAAGTGGGTGGGAGAGAACTAATGACCATGAGTATACGTAGCCTGATGAAGCTTTAAGTTAAGTAAGATTCAGGTGATTAATGGTAGTAAATGGTAGTAGACTATCATCAACTTATTCATGGGGTATAATGTGTGTGTGTGTGTTAGTGTGTTTGTGTGTGTGTGTGTGTGTGTGTGTGTGTGTGTGTGTGTGTGTGTTTGTGTGTGTAAGTGTGTGTGTATGTATGTGTGTGTGGGTGTATTATTGTTTTCAGCTTTTCAAATTACGCAGATGAAAAGCTTGTGGATGGTTATGGGAAGGCAGTACTAGTAGAGGTGTAACTTATTTCTAATCACGTTATATTCTCAAGGTGGATATACGATGACCCAATGTACAATACAATATCTAGACGCCAAGGTCACTGTGTCTCCCTGCCCACCAAATCCCCGAGTCGAAATCTGTGGTTCATTTAACTTCAGTGACTTTGCTTACATTCCAGTACAGGGTGAGTGCACAGGGCCGTCACAGTACTCGTAGATGTTGGAAACGAATTCAAAATGAAGCTGCACACTATACACCCATGCAGTCCAAAATTTACATGCATGCCTTGTCGAGGTATACTGCAACATTTGACACAACACTGCTGCATTGGTTTGTTGGGAGTTAATTCCTGTCATACGTGAATGTTGTGATGGTTGATTCAATTTGGTGGTTGTACGATGCATGGTGGCAAACTACGGCAAAGATTTGTTAACATGGAATATAGATTGAGACTGTCAGCCTTAATTACAACATTAGAGCCTGATTTCCTGGGTATCCACATGATGCCGAGTTAGTGCTAGCTGTCTGTTTCCTTGGATAGTTCAGCATACAAAATAACTGCAATATATTAAGGGTCAGGCAGGTCACATTAGGACAGGACAGGCCAGGAATATGTTAGGTCAGCAGAGGAAAACACTGACGTAAATACTCACAATGAGACTAATGCAAGGAAAGGCAAGACAAGGCAAGGCAAGGCAAGGCAGGCAAGGCAAGGCAGGCAAGGCAAAGAGTGGCAACGCAAGGCAAGGCAAGGCAAAGCAACGAGAGGCAAGGCAAGGCAAGGCTGGAGCGAAATGGAATGATTGTTTTTGTTGTGCCGAGTCCTTTGATGCCTTTGCTCTTAACCACGGGGGAAATGTTCGGGAAAGGAAAGTCATTATCCGGCCTCTGCTCCCTGGATCGTTTCCCAGGGACGAGTCTGCCTGATAAATACAGCACATGTCAAGTGAAAATTTATTTGTGATATTACTGGGATTATTATTTTTATGTTTTATATGGACGTAGATTTCATGAATATATATATAGATTTTTTTCTTTTCGTCTAGTTCAGATATCTGGGTTTAAGGACAGATACTAAGGTAGCAATAGCACACTCAGACATGTTACTCACGTTCGTACACACACACACATACACACACACACACACACACACACACACACACACACACACACACACACACACACACACACACACACACACACACACACACACACACACAGGAGGAATCAGAAGCCTCTATCTAATTTTCATACACGAACACAGGGCCTTTAAAAACATATATGCACTATTATCCTGACGTATTAACGTAGTCTGTTGACTGTATAGTAAAGTTTGGGGGAATACGTAGCCCTCCAGTGCATCCAAAAGTTAACAGGAAATATAGGTTTTTCCGAGAACGCTTAGTGCATTTTCTACCCCTGCCTGGCTGCGGTTGTGTTGAAGCATTTTCCTTTTCATTTTAATTTCAGCATAATGCAGAAATGAGGCTTTATATATTATGCTAAAAGTTTTGTTGCTAAGCCCATATTCTCTCAGCTAAAATGAAATAAACCCGACGATGCAAAAATTAAAAGCTTTAATGCCAAAATCTTGCAACAAACGGGTAACACAGACGATATCTTTATTAACAAGTGGGCTATATACCTGAACTTATACATAAACTGAACATTATAATTTTTACTATACATTTTTCGGAGCTTTACCAATTGTTAAAGATCAACTTACTCGCCAAGCATTGAGAGAGACATGAAGTAGTGGTTGTAGCTCATTTATATGCATTAGTTTGGTCTGTTAAAGTAAGTGAACATATAATTATAACAAAAAAATACATGAAAAATAGGATAAGAAAATCGAGTACGGTATATAAGCCAATGGATAAAAAAAAATGTGAACCAACAACCGAATCAACACAAATTACATTTATAAATGACATACATAAATTTCTACCAAACCGTGAAAAAAAAAATCATGAAAGTCCACCAAAAGCGAAACAGGAGGAAGGGAGGAAGGGAGGCATGGACGGGGCCCACGATAACTACAGCCACTCCCACAGGCTATCGGAACCACACGCCGCGGGGAATCGTAAAAGTTTTGGGTGAAGAGGGGACGAGAGAGGGGGAAGACGTGGGAGGAGGGGGGTTCTACAGTATTGGGGGGGAGAGGGGGAAGACGTGAGGCGGGGGTTGTACAGTGTTGGGGGTGGACAGGGGCAGAAGGGATGGGTGGGTAGGCGGGGGTCTTACGGTGTTGAGTAGGTGTGTGGGTGTTGACAGAAAAAGGGGTGGGTATGGGGTGTGTGGATTCTACGGTGTTGGTAAAATTTGGTGGGTGGGTGTTCGTGTGGAAATCCATCATCGGTCCTCGCACGAATAAATCAAGGGGGGACGCTCTGACTACTGGGAGTCTGTATCTGTCTGTCTGTCTACTGTGGTTTTTATTACTCGGTTATATATATATATATATTTTTCTTATCTTCGTCCACGAAAGTTTCTGTTAACATAAGTTCCATTTTACATAAGTTCCTTTTTACAAAGGTTTCTTGCTGTTTACCATAATTCTTTACACAATTTTGTCTGGCTGTGTCTGTGTTTGCTCTGAACTGGTCAGGTGGAAAAACAACTTATTGTTAGAGTGAGGGGAAACTTGTGTGTGTATGTGATAGAGAGAGAGAGATAGAGAGAGAGAGAATTTGCGTGAGTAAATATGTGTTGTTTTATATTTGTGAGTTGCATATGTGTAATCATGTGTGTGTGTGTGTGTGTGTGTGTGTGGAGGATGCAGGCACAATAAGTATATGGCATCACAATAAAAAAAAAAAGTAGTATCATATGGAAAAAGAATGAAAATATCGATACAAGTCTTGGGTACACAGTCATAAGGTCTGCCAATAAATATGCTGGCATTTTATATACACAGTTCTCTAAGATAAATACAGTAGTAGACAGATTACATATATACCATACAAAAGTGGGAGTGAGGAGCCTTTATTAAAGAAGTTTGACTACTTGGATCAGAGAATGTGTGTTTGTGTATGGGGGGGGGGGGGGAGGTGAGTTTGTGAGGTTGTCTGTCTGTCTGTCTTTTTCTTCTCTATATATTTCTATTTGTTTTTCATTTCTGTTTTCTATCGCTTGTCTTCCCATCTTTTTTATTTCTTTCTGTCTGTCCCGCAAATATCTTTATCTATCATTTCTGGTGTTGATATTCAAGGACAAGGCGACAAGTAATTTGGTTTTGATGGAAGAAATACTGCCTCTATCCGTTCTCCGTCCCTTCAAGAAATGGAAATGAGGTTTTGATGGTGATGATGAAAACTATCTGCATGTATTCCGTCCCTCGTTTCGCTCGTCAGTAAATTGCAGTGTAATAATATACATCCTGTGTGTGTGTGTGTGTATATGTGTGTGTGTGTGTGTGTGTGTATGTGTGTGTGTGTGTGTGTGTGTGTGTGTGTGTGTGTGTGTGTGTGTGTGTGTGTGTGTGTGTGTGTGTGTGTGTGTGTGTGTGTGTGTGTGTGTGTGTGTGTGTGTGTGTGTGTGTGTGTGTGTGTGTGTGTGTCTCGAGAAAATATTCGTACCGTGTTTTAATTTATTTGTTTGCATCCATAAAAAAAAAAAAAAAAACTAAACATATACATCATCACGGATATTTTTTTTTCTTGTCAAATTAAAAATGTTCTGACTCAAAACACTTGATTTATGCCATGAAACAGATTTCAGTTATTCATTTAGCTGAGAGAATGTGAGTTTGGTGGCAATAATATTTGAGGGAATGAATGGCCCTCACTGAGTTCACCTTGTTTCTCTCTTGCCACCCTCTCTTCCTCTCAGACTCCAACCCCTCAGTGATCTGCCAAAAAATCAAGAGACATAGCATATACAGACGATAGGAGAGGGAGGAGTATTTTGCCGAGATGATTCACGACTGCACTTTATATTTGAATCCCCTTCCATGTTATATATATCTTGCGTTGTCAGTCTGTGAGTAAACCGAGAGACTAGATATCTAAAGTTGTCGTAGATTTTAAGAGGCAACAACTCAGATTCCCTTCTACTTAATAATCGGAAGAAACGCTCGGAATCCAGACTTAATTAAGGTGGTAATTCGTTTTTGGTAGATTGGAGTGCCTTGATTCCTCCTTAGTATGCTAGGAAACAGGACCAGAAGAGCAAAAATAATAATAGGTGTTCTGTTGCCTGGAATATCTTTGAGGATTCAGTTACTCCATATTTACCAACACAAAACTTCCCCCTCAACGTGACGAGA
>JAWZYT010004052.1:0-30000 GCA_034508575.1 Petrolisthes manimaculis
CTTCCTGTCTGTCTGTCCGTCTGTGTGTGTGCAAGAATGTCCGCCTCCCTCTGATTTTCTACCTGTCTGTTTGTTTGTATGTTTGTCTGTTTATCATTAACTAGTTCATTACTATAACCATAAGGCATCTGTTTTGTAGCCCACTAACTGACACACACACACACACACACACACACAGACACACACACACACACACACATCACAACTACCTGTCCATCACGCCGTGTAACATATGAATATTATTAATGCTTTCCTCGACAAACATAAACACCAACACAAACAACAACAACAACAACAACAACAACAACAAATGGTGCACAAATGAGTTGATATTAGAGTGACGAATAATGATAGGGTCCAGCCTGGTGTAGTTCGTCCATCATCATCATCATCATCATTAAATCATCATCACCACTAACATCACTAACATCACCACTCCACTCCACCATCACCACCTCCTCACCATCACCATTACCATCACTAACATCACCACTCCACTCCACCATCATCACTATCACCATTACCAACACACCATTACCAACACTACCACTTACACCACCACAACCACAACCAACCCCACCACCACAATCATTATCACCACCACAACCACTACCATTATCACCACCATCACCACCACCACCACAACCATCACAACAAATGCTGGCTACCGGGTATATACGTATAAATCTACATGCAACACAACAATAGGTTTTTTTTTTTACAATACAAAAAAAAAAATTCTGGAAGCAACACTGTGTTACTAATTTTAGGAGGTCTATCAGAGTGTGGTGGCAGGCGGGGAAAAAGATGCAGCCTCCTGTTTCAAAATATTTCAGTGGTTGGCAGTGTATTTTTTTTATTGTTAATAGAAATACGAGTGCACGTGTATCAGACAAAGCTGCGTTGTTGCTCTATGAAATGCAAGTGGTAATATTAATAATAATTATATAAATATTAATATAATTTAAACAACATATTATTATTATTATTGTTATTATTATTATTTCATTTATAAATTACCACTAGTATTATTGATTCTATAAATATCATCTATTCTCTCTAAATTTTGCTATCCAGTAAAATTATCTATCCTGTGAAAAGACGTAACATTTATCACACAGTAGTTATATTGGAGAGGGTTTATACTTGATAATTTGTCCGTGTAATTCTATGCTTTTTCATATTAATGGTGTTGTGATGGCCTGATTCTAACAACCAAACTGTCTGTCTATTTTGATATATTTCTCTCTCTCTCTCTCTCTCTCTCTCTCTCTCTCTCTCTCCTCTCTCCTCTCTCTCATCACACACACACACACACAGACACACACACACACACACACAGATTACAACACCCACCTCATCCATCTCGTAATATGGTTCGCTGACTCTAAAAATATTACTAGCCACACACACAACACACACACACACACACACACACACGAACGAGTCTACCTCACCACTAACGTCAGTCCTCGGTCCGTTTACGTTGACGTGTTGCCTTTCGTGATTCTCTGTCATATTTAGTGTTCATAATTTGCATAATATATCCGTCTCTGAGATTTTAAGATTTACTGTACGTCTATGGTTTTTCTAAGAGTCTTCCTTGGCTTTCTCTTTTCCACTTGTATACTTTATCTTCTCTACTTTTCTCTACTTTTCTCTACTTTTCTCTACTTTTTCCTCTTCCTTCTCTTCCACCTCCTTGATTTTGTTTCTTCTTCATCCTCATATTTTTTTTCTTGTCTCTCTTCACGTCTCCCTTCTTCCCCACTTTTTTTTTTTTTTTGCCCCTTCTCTATCTCCTTTACCTTCTTCATCTTCACATCTTATTAACTTTACTCTCTGTTTTCTCCTCTCTTCCTCTTTCTCCACCCACTAATTCCCCTCGTTTCACTCCACTCATCCTTGCTCCTCTTCCTTCTTCTCCATTTCCTTCTCCACTTCCCTACTCTTTCATAGTCATTTCCTCTTCCACTTCCTCTTTACTATTTCCTCTTCCACTTACTCCTCCTCCTCCTCCTCCTCCTCCTCCTCCTCCTCCTCCACTTCCTCCTCCAAGTATCACCGTCATCTCCCGGCGTGAGGGGCGTGACCGAGTAAGTCAGCGGCAATCTCCACCATCTGTGCTGCGGGGGATCCAACTCACCACGGGAGGCATCACAACCAAGTCTAGCCCTTGTACAGGGGACATTCCTTGGCTGCTCGCGTCTTTCACTATATGTTCTAAACTGTTCTTTGATGTGATATAACCTCTTCTACCAGGACCAAATATAATTATTCAGATAAAACTGAATCACTTCTTGCTAAAATTAACTCTCCCGATTTAACTTAACTTCTTATAACTACTGTAACCGTTAATGATGAGAGGAAGTTCCTCGTACCTTGAGAGAGTTGGTAATGATGCCGACGGGGCGCCCTGGTGCCAGATGCTCAACCTCCCACTGTTCGTCGTGTTTGCATCCCGAGTCTGATAGGGCCCCTGAAGTAAGGGAATGGGGATGAAGGACCAGGAAGATGGTGAACCAGATAAAAATATATATAGCAAAGAAATAGCTGGGCGGGAGACTTGACCAGACTAACTGTCAGGTAAAGGTGGGATTATAGTGTATAGTGGGATTATATATATATATATATATATATATTATGTACTGCATGTCTACAACAATGAGAAGCAAAACTTAAGAAATAATTAAATGTACAATTAAAAATTACCGTCGAGGAAAGCTGGTGTGGACAGACAGACAGACAGACAGACAGACAGATTTCAGGGATACTAAGACCTCAGATATATATATACTGTATAAAGGTTCATGTGAAAGGGTCTGATTTTAATATTCTAAGACACGTATTATATAATAAATAAACAACGATAAATAATAATAAACAACGATAAATAATATTAAACAGATATAAATAATTATAAACATCGATAAATAATAATAAACAGATATAAATAATTATAAACAGCGATAAATAATAATAAACAGCGATAAATAATTATAAAACAGCGATAAATAATAATAAACAACGATAAATAATAATTATAAACAACGATACATAATAATAAACAGCGATAAATAATTATAAACAGCGATAAATAATAATAAACAACGATAAATAATTATAAACAACGACAAATAATAATAAACAATGATAAATAATAATAAATAACGATAAATAATAATAAACAACGATAAATAAGAGAGAGAGAGAGAGAGAGAGAGAGAGAGACGAGAGAGAGAGAGAGAGGAGAGAGGAGAGAGAGCAGACGGATAATAACCACTATACTACAGCATTCTCGTAAACCACACCAAGCTAAACACCCACTTTGCTCCCCCCCACCCGCCCCCCGCCCCCTGCCCCCTGCCCCCTCCCCCACCACTACTTCCATCTCTCCAACTCTGTCTCTGTCTCATACCTCTCCCCTCCCACTCTCCTTCCTCCTGACTCTACCTTCCTCATTCACTTTCTCCCTCTCTCTCTCTCTCACTCTCTCTCGTAGACGTATTAACTTTGGAATATCACACACATATGTCTCACTATAGGAGATCCTTTGTAGTACTGAATTATGAATTCTCACTTTCATATATTATACCTTCTCCTATCATTTCCTGCCTCCTAATCATCATCTCCCACCCATCAACAACCCTCCCTCGCTCCCCTCCCCACTCACCCACCTTCACCACCACCCACCTCCCACCCCACTCCCACTCACCCACCACCCAACACCCACCCACTCCCACTCACCCACCACCCAGCCTCCCTCCCACTCACCCATTCACCCACCACCCAACTTCCCTCCACTCACCCACTCACCCACCACCCAACCTCCCACCTCCTCCCAATCACCCACTACCCACCCTCCCACCCACTCCCACTCACCACCACCCAACCACCCACCCACTCCCAATCACCCACCACCCACCCTCCCACCCCACTCCCACTCACCCACCACCCAACCACCCACCCACTCCCAATCACCCACCACCCAACCTCCCACCCACTCCCACTCACCCACCACCCAACCTCCCACCCACTCCCACTCACCCACCACCCAACTCCCACCCACTCCACTCACCCACCACCCCAACCTCCCACCCACTCCCAATCACCCACCACCCAACATCCCACCCACTCCCACTCACCCACCACCCAACCTCCCACCCACTCCCACTCACCCACCCCCCAACCTCCCACCCACTCCCACTCACCCACCACCCACCCTCCCACCCACTCCCACTCACCCCACCACCCAACATCCCACCCACTCCCCCACGCAACCACCCATCCACCTGCGTCCCAAAATCTCACACCCGTTTACCTACCATCCCCTTACCCCCATTTCCCTTCCCCTCCCATATGTTGTTTTGTGTAATTTCCCCCCCCCCCCCCTCCCCCCCCCCACACCATCCACTCCTCCTATGAATACAGTCCTCTTCTTGCCCCCTCCCCCACGTTTCCTCTCTCCCTCCCTTTTTTCCTCACACCTGCTCTCTCCCTCCTTCCTTTCTCCTCTTCCTCTCTCCTTCATTTTTCTCTCCACTCAAAATATATTATCTTCCTTCTTTTCTCCTTTCATTCCTTTTATGCATCTTCTCCAGTTTCTCCTCTACTCCTTCCCTCCATTCCTTCCTTTCTTCGTTCCTTCCTTCCTTCTCATCCTCCTCCGGTTTTTACCTCCTCTCCTCCCATTCTTTTGATCTTCTTTTATTCTCCTATCCCTTCCCATCCCCTCTCTATCCCCATTCGTCCCAATCTCCTGCGCTTCCTCTTCCTCCTATCCTTTCATTTCCTTCCAACACTTTTCCTCTCCCTCTTTTTCCTCTTTCTCTTCTCCTTTCCTTCCTTCCTACACTTTTCCTCTCCCTCTCCCTTCTCCTCCTACACCACCTATCATTTCATTCTTTCCAACACTTTTCTTTTTTATTTTTTCTCCTCCTCCTCCTATCCTCCTCCTCCTATTCCTCCTCCTCCTCCTCCTCCATAAATTCTCTCCACCTTTCCTGCCAGCCGTGACCAATGGGATGATGGTATTTAGTGTGCCCTTGGCTTCTATAACCTCCAGTACCCATCCCTTCCTGTGTGTGGTGTGTGTGTGTGTGTTTCTTTCATGTAGTTCACAATTCATCTCTCTATCTCTCTCTTTCTCTCTCTCTCACTCTCTCTCCTCTCTCTCTCCTCTCTCATCTCTCTCTCTCTCTCTCTCTCTCTCTCACACACACACACACACACACACACAAACTTGAGCCTCACCTGTTTACAACTCTTTAACGATGTGATCTTTATCTCCTATCGCCCTCTTCCTTCACCAAACCTTTCTGGCCTCCCACATATTCTCAGAAAGTTCACACACACACACACACACACACCACACACACACACACACACACTCAGGTGAAAAGTACCAGCATCATCAACATAAAAAACACACCAGATGATTATATTTTATTATATTCTTTACCTTTATGTGTTTCTGTTTTTGTTTTTGTTTTTGTATTTTTAATGATAAAATTAATTTTAATTTTGAAAATTTTGATCCATTTCAAGTTAATCCATAAAAACATAACTTAGCATTATGATTATATACTTCAACTGAGTGGATGATAATATTATAATGTCGCCACGTTGAAGTCATCTGATTCCTCCAAACTTTATGAGAGTAAAAGTAACTACAATAAATACATACAGATATCTTGTTACTTCAGATGTGTCAACACTATGGTAGTCCATATTATCTGTCACAAAAAACACACACACACACACACACACAAAGAAAGTAGACGTACACACATGCATACAATGTGAATAATTAAGCGCGCGCACACACACACACACAACACACACACACACAGCTCTCTTTGTGGCAGGGGCAAACATGGACATACCTACACTCTTATCATGATCGTGTACGAGTATGTAATGTACAGGCTCGTGTGCACACTTTTTCTTGGGTAACACACACCACACACACACACACACACACACACACACACACACACACTCACACACACACACACACACACACAGCAGCAGCAGCATAAAGATTACACACAAAACAGTACCACAAAAATCAGACGCAGACTCACGCACACACGCAGACAACACACACAGTAGCACACACACACACACACACACACACACACACACACAGACACAGTAGCACACACACACACACACACACACACACACACACACACAGGTTGGATGGATACCTTGGTCTGGGGTCTAGACTGATCCATCTAGATTATCAAACCCCCACCGCTTCTCTCGATTCCCTTCCTCTCTTATCTATAATCCTTCCCCTTCCTTAACCCCAAATCATTTCACCCACCCCATCCTTCACTGCCCCATCAACCCCCATTTTCATTTAGGGGGTACATAGAGGAGGAAGGGGGTTAATGTGGAAGTATAGTAGATGAATAGAAAGGAAAATGAAATACTGTATAATATGTTTTGTGGTGTTTCACTATTTATGTGTATAATTTTTATATGTTTGGTGTAAACGTGTCTATACAGCCAGGGGTCACCACACCCCTGTATGATATTGATGACGTGAAGGCCCACTTTAGACCCACTGTATAGAGTGCATGGGTGGGGCATCTGGTGGGGAGCTGTGGTCAGGGGAGGGGTAAGAGGAGGGTACCAACCAGGGTGGACACTGTGCTGTATGTCTCATCCAATAACACAAAGTAAGTACACCTTAATTAATTAAGTCGGTTTGCTTTTTTTTATATTATGATGTATTCGTGGAGCGTTATTTTTTTTAATTTGGTTTAAGTCGGTTTGCTTTTGTTTATATGATGTGATTTTCGTGGCGCGTTATATGTTATATTTGGTTTATTATTTGGTTTATTATTTTGTTTATAATTATGTTGTTGTTATCGTGGTGCATTATTGTCATACCTCCGGCTTACACCCCCATCATTCTTACTTCTAATTTCCATCCATCATCATCTTTATATTCTCATCATCCTCTTATCATAATTGTTATTTTTTTACCCTCTCATCTTTTGTATCCCTCATTTTCTTTTTTTTCCCTTCCACCTCTCATCGATCCATTTTCTTTATTCTCTTTCTTTTCTTCATTTCTTTATCCTTTCTTTATTTCCACTCTTCCATTCTCTTCAGTTCCTCTTTCCACTTTTCTATCATCTTCCATTTCTTTAGTTCTCGATCTATCTTTTTATCCATTCTCTCGTCGTTCTCCTCTCCCCCCCCCCCTCTCCTCTCATCACCCCTATCCCTCCCCCTCCAATTCATCTCTTCAATCTATTCTATTCTATTATCCCTTTACCCCTCCTCCTCCTCCTCCTCCTCCTCCTCCTCTTTATCCTCCATCTTCCTCACCCCAATCATCCCTTCCCCATCCCTCCTCTTATTCTAATCTTCCTATCCATCCTTCCTCTCCCCCTCTTTATTTCCTCTTCCTCCTCCTCACCATTATCATATTTCCCTCCCTCCCTCCCACTACGGTACATTATTTTATTCCCCTAACAAACCCTCCTTCATTCTCTCTCTCTCTCTCTCGTCTCGTCCTCTCCTCTCTCTCTCTCCTCTCTCTCTCTCCTCTCCATATATGCTTGAGTAAGGTAATGCCACGAATCATAAGCGTAAGGGAGTAGTAATTTTGATGTCAGCAAATTGTTGGAGGTGGTCAACTGATTCCTCCATATGTACCAGGAAACGGACTACACTCAATATACAGATAGGAGACCCGTTTCATGGCACAGTTTGGAGCACAGGGTAGCCCTCCAATTTGCCCCCATCGAATTATCTCTCGTAAGTGGAAGATTGAGTGGAGAAGAGAGGGCAATCAGATTTAAGTTGGTAACGTAGATTTATATGTGTGTGTGTGTGTGTACAGAGAGAGAGGGAGAGAGAGAGAGAGAGAGAGAGCGAGAGAGAGAGAGATGGTTATATAAGGCGAACGCGAGCCAGTGAGAGAAAGTGGATGGTAGAGTATGAGAGATTGAGCTAAAGTAGAATGTGATTGTACGAGAGAGAGAGAGAGAGAGAGAGAGAGGGAGAGGAGAGAGAGAGAGAGAGAGAGAAGGCATAATCATTAGTGGAAATAACTCTGCCACACGCAATAATTAATCATCTTTCACCATACATCAATATAATCCATTTTCATAATTACTCATTCAACCGCTGTGTCTTTCCTACTTGTCTTTTATTCTCTCTCTCTCTCTCTCTTTCTCTCTCTCTCTCTCTCTCCTCTCTCCTCTCTCTCTCTCTCTCTCTCTCGACACACACAAACACAATCTACATAAACAACTTAAATCTGATTGTCCCATTCTTCTCTACTTTAACGTCCACTTTGGGAGGGTAATATGGTGTGGGCTACTAGAAGTTCTCCTGTGTGCTCCAATACCGTGCCACAAAACAGGTCCCCCCCTCTACTCTTGTTGTGAAGTGGTCTGTCTCGTGGTATTATTTGGTGGAATCAGTAGCCTTCCAATACGCCCACAGTGGAGAGCCTGTTTATGATTCGCGGTGTTATACCTTATTCAGACAACGATGGAGTGGGAGCTGGAAATATACGTGTGTTAGAGAGAGAGAGAGAAAGAAAGAAGTGTGTGTTGTGTGTGTGTGTGTGTGTGTGTGTGTGTGTGAGAGAGAGAGAGAGGAAAGAGAGAGAGAGAGATAAAGAAAGGAAAGAGAGAGAGAAGTGTGTGTGTATGTGTCTGTGTGTGTGATTTGTTGTTAATGTTGTTTTTCCTCAAGATGTCTGGCCGAACAGCCCCATGTGTGTGTGTGTGTGTGTGTGTGTGTGTGTGATGTCGAGGTTAAATAATAATAATGTTGGGTAATTTGAGCGTCGAACGAGACTAAGTGTAACATTTACTATCAATAACTTGTACCCTGGCTCGTCCTACTGTATTTACTCTCTCTCTCTCTCTCTCCTCTCTCTCTCTCTCTCTCTCTCTCTCTCTCTCTCCAGGTGTGTTCTAAGGAGGTAGGAGGTGGTAATGAAGTGTGAGGGAGGTGAAGGAGGTGGTGGTGGTGGTCGTGGTGTTGTTGGTGGTATAGTGGTGATGATGGTAGTTGTATGAAGAGAATTGGTGGTGGTTGTGATGGTGGTTGTGGTGGAGAAAGTAGTAGTGATGGTGGTAGTGGTGATGGTGGTAGTGGTGGTAGTGATAATAATGGGGGCATATCGGTGTTGTTGGTGGACGTAGAGATGGAGATAGTGGTGGTGGTGGTGTTGTCGGTGGTGGAGATGATGGAGGTTGTAGTGAAATGGTGATGAAGGTAGTTGTGGTATTGGTGGGGGTAGTGGTGTTGGTGTTGGTAGTGATGAAGGAGGTAATGGTGGGGGTGGTAGTGATGATGGAGGTAATGGTGGTGGTGTAGTGATAATGGAGGTGATAGTGTAAGTGTCTGTGGTGATGGTGAAGATAATAATGATGATGTGATGATGATGATGGTGATGGAGGGAGCACCACAACATCACAAAGGTTAATGAACGGCCATCATCATTAACACTATAATTATCACCTTTATCAATGACGTTAATTACTATAGGGTAATTACACTGTCATGTCCTGAGTAGCAAATTAAAGGGTGTCTTGTATAGTGACCAGAGGGGATTCTTCTGTTGCCGAAATCTTGAAGAACTACCAATTCCTCCAAACTATCCCAGGAAACAGACTAGTACCTCGCTATACATGCAGGGGGTCTGTTTTGTAGCATAGGTTGGAGGAATCAGTAGCTCTTCAATTCGTATGGTTGCTAATGCCTCTAAACTTTACTAAAAACAAAAAAAGAATAAAAGAGATTCGCTTATTTCGTACATTGAGGCATTATATTTTATTATTTTTATATTACTTGGCAAAAAGTTTCCTTCGCCTTCAGTGATACTTGACTTTTCTTACTTATAAACATTGGAACGTATGTATAAAGCATATTTACGTGTATATTATAGAAGAAAAATATAAAGTAGCCCATTATACTAATATATTTTCTTGCATTATAGTTGAATAATTAATACATCCTCGATTTCGTCCTCAACAGAAGACCCCCTTAGTGTAATCACTTCAATAAACATAAGGAAAACATATAGTGGAAACATTATGAATTATGAACTATACAAGTAAAAATGAGAGACGGGAGAAAATTGATAAACAAAGGTTTGAAGAAAGTGTATGACTGATTGAGGGAAGAATGAGAGAGAGGCTATAAAAAGAATGGAAATGAAGAAAAAAAAGAAGGAGGATACGAGATAAACGTATTGCCTAAAATAACAGAGTAAAAGCGAAGGGACAACAAAACATAATAATTAAGAAAAAAAAAATTCAAATGTTAAAGATAATCAATTAGCAAATAAATGAAGCGATTGTTAATGATAAGACCAGAGAGAAAGAGAGATAGAGAGAGAGAAAGGAGAGAGAGAGAGGGAGAGAGAGAGAAAGAGAGAGAGAGAGAAAAAAAAAAGAGAGAGAGAGAGAGAGAGAGAGAGAGAGAATGAGAGAGAGAGAGAGAGAGAGAGAGAGAGAGAGAGAACAAAAAAGAGAATGAGTGAGAGTGTGAGGGAGAGAGAAATACTAGCCCTAACTATAACCGGTTCTGTAGGGACGGACTCACCTCACCATCATATTTCTTACGGAACCTTAAAGCATGAAATTGAAAAAGGTCGAGAGTATAGCTGTTGCTCACCTTAACTCCCCAATACTTAATAATAAATACAGCAACCTCGCCGCTCCTGGTCCTAACTCGTCATGGTGGTGGTGGTCTCTTTATCACACGCCTCTAGTAATTAATATTTTTACAGTGTCTCAGTCTACCACCCAGGATTATTATTTCTCTCCCTTCCTTCTTCCTTACTTCCTTCCTTCGCCATGTATACGCTTTTTTTTATATTTTATTTTATTTTATTTATTTTTTTCTCTCATTTCCTTGTGTCTGTTTTCAATGTTTGTCTTTCTGTCACTGCCTGGCTCTCTCTCTCTCTCCCGTATCCCCCTCTTTCCCTCTCTCTCATTTCTTGTGTTTGATTAATTGTTTCTCTCTCTCTCTCTCTCTCTCTCTCATCTCTCTCTCTCTCTCTCTCTCTCTCTCTCTCTCTCTCAGACCTTGCTTCCTGTCTCATCTACCGCTCCAATTAACCTATTCTTTTCCCTTCCCTTTTTCCCTCGTCTCCCTTTCATTTCATTCCCTTCCTATACCCTCATTTATTCGCCTCTTACTCTCTCACTGTCTTTATCTCATTCCTTATCTCTTTACCTCTCTCCCTTTCTCTACCAACCTACATATTAATCTGTCTAGCCTCTATCAATTAATTTATACTTTTATATGCAATCTATATATTTATCTGTATCAGTCTGTCTGTCTGTCTATACATCTTTGAAAAACAAAATCAGTACACATAGACGGCGTAGATTATATACCTCTCTCTCTTCTCTCTCTCTCTCTCTCTCTCTCTCTCTCTCTCTCTCTCTCTCCTAACTGTTATTTCCAGTACGGCTCAGGCCGGAGGGATTGGAGGGTGGGGAGAGAGCCTTCTACTTTGCTATCCTTACCTACGACTATCACTGGGGAGATATTCATTCTCTACCAGTAACCTTCTAATCAGATCACCCCGTGTGGACCGTAAGGTCTGTTGTGGTCTGCGATTCTATGTAACTCTATGTAACTCTCTCTCCTCAAACACACACACACACACACACACACACACACACGTCCCACCCAGTACTACAGGCAAACCCGCCACTGTTTCTCCCAACCCGGCTATTATCCCAAAGGCTAACTTGACAAGGGGCGCGAATTATGAAGTATAAACACGAGTAATTTATTTAAGTCTGACCCTCATCTTTTTTCTTTCCACCCGAATCGACTTTAATCTTCACGGTCGGGAAAAGTGGATGATGGTAACCGTGTAAGGAAGAGAGAAAGAGATGAGAGGGAAGGGAGGGAGAGATGAGAGGGAAGGGAGGGAGAGATGAGAGGGAAGGAAGGGAGAGATGAGAGGAAAGGGAGGGAGAGATGAGAGGAAAGGGAGGGAGAGATGAGAGGAAAGGGAGGGAGAGATATATAAGAAAAGGAGAGAGAAGTAGAGTTAGGGAGAAAAGGAAAGATGATGAGAGAGAGGATCAGAGATGAGAAAGGAGATCTGCGAAGGACATTTGGGAAGAAAAGGAAGAGAGGGGTGAGAGGAGATATGGAGTAATGGATAGGAGGAGAAAGGAGGGTGCTTTGGGTAGACTGAAGAATATGAATAGGGAGAGAGAGGAGAGAGAGAGAGAGAGAGAGAGAGGAGAGAGAGAGAGAGAGAGAGAGAGAGAGAGAGAGAGAGGGGGGGGGAGGGGACGCCTGAGGGAAAAGTAAGAGTGAGAAAGGAAGCGAAAGAAAGTGTCTGGAGAGAGAAGGGGAAGACTAAGAGGGTTGTGTTTACATTATGGTGGGAGAAATATATATATATATATATATATATATATAGAGAGAGAGAGAGAGAGAGAGCGAGAGAGAGAGCGAGAGAGAGAGAGAGAGAGAGAACACAGTAAAGTTAGTAGGGGTTGTAGATTAGGGTAGGAGTGGCCACAGGATTAGTAGTAGTAATTAGGGGAGAAGGGGGGGAATGGGTGCTTAGGAGGGAAGCTATGGTGTACGAGGTGGGGGGGGGGGAGGGGGAGGAGAGAAATGAGGGGGCGGTAGTGGGGGGGGATGTGTTAGGGGGTGGAGAATGTGTAGAGTGGAGATGAGGGAGGGGGTGGAGATGAGGGAGGAGTGGAAATGAGGGAGGAGTGGAAATGAGGGAGGAGGTGGAGATGAGGGAGGAGTGGAGATGAGGGAGGAGTGGAAATGAGGAGAGGTGGAAATGAGATGAGAGAGTGTGTAGAATGATAGGGTTTGGGAAGGAGTGAGAGAGGTGATAGATATTACGATAGAGGAAATGAGAAAATTGAGTGTGAATATATATGGGAAATGAGAGATTGGAGTGGGAAGATTCTACATGAGGAAGTGAAATGAGAGGAATGCAAGTGGTGAAAATGATGAGGCATGAGAGATGAGACTCGGGAGAAAATGATTGTTGAAAGTGAGGGGCAAATGAGGGTTGTTGAAAGTGAGGAAACATGAATGAGAACCAGGGAGAGATGAAAGGTGAGAGTGGATGAGAGGAGAGGGTGAAGGAGAGTGATTAGGGAGGCAGACAAGTGAAGAGGGTTTGAGGAGGGTCAAGGGACGTAGGGAGGTGAGAGAAGTAGCCTATAGAGGGAAGCAGGAATATACAAAAGGACTTCAAACAGCAACAGATCTACTGGTCCTTACAGAGCGTCATGTTTAGGTTAACTACTAGTCTGTAAGCGTGAAGGAAAGTACTTATAGAACAGAATAAAGTTTCTCCCCACACACCATCAGAAGCATGCCGAGAAAAGAAGTGACCCATGAAGAATGTAAACACAAGCATAGATTTTTTATTGGAAAGTTGAGAAGAATGTATAAACTATATCTTTCCTGGAAACGCATTACTGGTTAATTACTCAGACGGATTGAATTACCCTAAAATATAATAGTAAACCAAATTTAATATGTGTTTTAAGGTCATGGTGGTCTCAACATCTCAACATAATTATATATAGACCATGGTATGCAAGAACATTGGTGGTGTTTGACGACGACGGTGTGGTTCCGGTACAGCAGAATCATCGTATCGGTACCATGCCATCGTCAACACTATGACTGTTTTTGCATACGGACTAGCATCTCACGGCAGTATGCATGTAACCAACCAACCAGACACAAAAGAGGACAGTATCAACCACAAAAAACCTATGTAGATATTTGTAGTTGTTGGTTTTTGATCATTTGGATAGAGAGAGTACGAGGTGAGCATTGTTCTCTTAAAACGTGTCTAGGTCAGTTTTAAAAGTTTCGTCTAAGCATAATAATAATAATAAGGGTAGACCATTTCACATGCTTATCATTCATTTACTCAATTAGGATGGAAAATGTTGCTTTAATTGAGTGAGTGTTGAGAGTGAGAGAGAGAGAGAGAGGAAAGGGAGACGGAAAGAGGAAGAGAGTGAAAGGAAGGAAGGAAGGAATGAAGGAAGGGAAGGAAGAAAGGAAGGAAAGGAAGAGAGGAAGGAAGAAAGAGATGAAGAGAGGAAGAAAGGAAGGAAGGAAGAGATGAAGAAAGGAAGGGAATGAAGAGAGGAAGAAAGGAAGGGAATGAAAAGAGGAAGGAAGGGAGGACCCAGCAGTATCAAGAGGTCCTCCAGTACACACGTTACCCAGGGGAGTTAAGGTGACGTGAGGACCCTCCAATTGATTCCTCCACACCCACCAACCCACCTCTCTCTCTCTCTCTCTCTCCCTCTCCTCTCTCTCTCTCTCTCTCTCTCTCTCTCTCTCTCTCTCTCTCTCTCGTTTGCAAAGGTGATCAGATGAGAGAATTGTTGCATCAAGAGAGAGAGAGAGAGAGAAAGAGAAAGAGAGAGAGAAAGAGAGAAAGAGAGAGAGAGAGAGATAACCACAAAACAAGCAGCAACACAGTACGTCAGTGGGCTAGAAGGTCGGATTATAGGGCCAGGTGATAGAGATATGGGACTTGAGGAGGGAAGAGGGAGTTAGGGAGGAAAGGGGCAGGGGAGTAAGGGAGGGAAGGGGCAGGGGAGTGAGGAGGGAGTGAGGGAGGAAGGGGCAGGGGAGGGAGGGAGGGAGTGAGGGAGGGAGCCAGATGTCCGTAGAGGCGGTGTGATAGAAGGGTGAGATAAGCAGGGATGTTCTCTGAAGGTAAATACAGGGGCGGGGTGGCATGGCAGGGGGTGAGGGGAGGGGAGGTAGGTGAAGGTGTTTGGGGTGATGGGAGGTGATGGGAGATAGTGGTAAATACAAGGGTGGGGTGACGGGGGTGATGGGAGATATGCTTAACTACAGGCAGAGGTGATGGGGTGAAGGTTAATGTAGGGTTGGGGTGACAGGGGTGATAGGAGATGAATAAAATGCAAAGGAAAAAGTTCTGAGGTGATTCAAAGATTGGGGTGGCAGGGGTGAAGAGGAGAAGTGTTTGGGGTGACTGGAGATAGAGGGAAATATACAAAGGTGGTTTGTCAGGGTTGATAAAAGGAGATAGAATTATATACATACTACATATATAATAAA
Organism: Petrolisthes manimaculis; assembly: GCA_034508575.1. Taxonomy (NCBI): domain Eukaryota; kingdom Metazoa; phylum Arthropoda; class Malacostraca; order Decapoda; family Porcellanidae; genus Petrolisthes; species Petrolisthes manimaculis. Next base: position 15,106 of record JAWZYT010004052.1, read on the forward strand.
AAAAAAAGTGACAATAAAACGTGTCAATATATCTGACCCCTAAGATAATAATTCTGAAAACAACATGAATAACGTAAAAGTATTTGTAGGTTTAAATCACAAGTAGTTCTAATTTAATGTAGTTTTAAGTCCAAATTAATATTCCATGGGAGTTTATTCACATCACTCATGGAAACATCCCTCGATATGATTGAACTAAGCAAAAATGGGGATAAAACCAGGCTCTGTGGACTGAACATTTCTGGAGAGAGAATGGGTAGAGGCGTTTGGGGTTGATGGAAGATAAAAGAAAGTACAAGGGTGGAGTGACAGAGAAGATGCAAGACAGTACTAAACATTAAGGGAAGGAATGGTGCTGGGGTGATAGAAAGTTCAAGGGTGAGAGGGGTGACAGGGAGGATGCAAGACAGAACTAAACATCAAGGGAAGGAAGGGTGCTGGGGTGATAGAAAGTGCAGGGGTGAGGGGTGACAGGGAAGATGAAAGAGAATGGGAAAGATGGGTGAGGATGGCAGGAGTAAAAGAAGATATTGCAGGGGTGGAGTGACAGGGAGGAGTGGAAACAAAACACAAAGGGAAGAAAGGGTGACGTTATGTTCAGAGGGTGGAGTGACAGGGGTGATAGAAGAAACAGGGAGAGGTGGAATGAGAGATGGTGTGACAGGGGTGATGTGTGAGAGGTGGGGTGAGAGGTGGGGTGACAGGGGTGACGTGTGAGAGGTGCTGTGACAACCCTGAATATATCATCAATCATCGAGCAACACTGTTTTCATACACTGTTTATTTATTTACATATCTCCTTCACTTTATCATTACTGTCATATCCTCATCCTCTATCCATCCTGCCTTAAAGTATCAAGCTGTAAAGTTTGTATTATTTTATTTGTTTATCTATTCACTATTTATATTCATGTCTCTCTCTCTCCACTTCACACCCATCCACTCTTCCTAAAGCATCACATTGCACTCTTGTATTTTCATTTATACTGTATATAAATTATTTAAATATGCATCTAACATATATATATATATTTAGTAATTTATTCATTTACTCATGTATTTATATATTTCTTTTACCCTTACTTTTCTCTTTCCATATCACATTCCTCCCTCCTTCCCTCCTTTCCTTCACACTTTACACTCGACGTCAAAAAAATCTGGGTCATTTTCTCTGCCATCCCATTCGTTGATCCCCGTGAAGCCTGTTTCAGTGAATCCGAAACAATACACACACGCCGCTTCATTGTCTACAGTCTCTACACGAACGGATCCAGAGGTATTTTTTCCGGATTCACACCAACAGGAATTATTTGGTAGAGTTGGAGACAATTGAGATTATTTTTATATGTATGTATTTTTTTTATTTAACTTATTTATTGTGTATTTATTTATTATTTTCTTTGCGGACAGGGCATTGTTCAGTTAGGGCCAGATGTTACGGATGCATGATGATGGTGATATAACGGAGAAAAAGAAAAAGAGACTGTACTAGGCCAGAAAGACCATGTAGTTAGTTATTAATTAAAGGGATATGACAGTATAGGCAAAATGTGTTCCCTAAACTCGGGTAGAAAATTAATCTTGAACTTGAATGGTATTTATGGTTAAAATGACCGTTCTTTTTATTTAATTAAGTGCAGAACTGGCGAGGAAAATCACCTGCCTCTCTAATTATAATAAAGTGTAGAATTATTATTTTAATTGTTTTATTTTCTTTTATTTTATATTATTATTTTATTTTATTTTATTTTATTTTAATTTATTTATATTATTTTATTTTATTTAAATGTTTTATTGTCCCCGATAAAATTTGTCTCACTTGCCGTCCAGATTTTGATTGGTGTATATCACTGCTGTAAGAAATAGGGAAATAAATAATTGACTAAATAATAATAAATAAATAAATAATAATAACGTTGATATTATTATCGCTTTCTTCCCTTTTATTACTTATTATCCTATTTCCTAGTATTATATTTGTAATTCCTTTTCCTTTACCTCACTCCCATTTTCCTATCAAATTTCCTTTCCTCTACACTACCACCTATTCTCTCTCTCTCTCTCTCTCTCTCTCTCTCTCTCTCTCTCTCTCTCTCTCTCTCATATTTATTCTAGATAAACTCGATTAATCACTTCCATTCTACTCTTTATTCTACTTTCTCTCTTTACCTATATGCATATCTCTCCTTCCAATCCCTTCATCTCTGTCTCTTATCTTTCTTCTATCTCTCTTTTCCTTCCTTTGCCTCTTGTCTCCTCCCAACATCTCACCCCATTCTACTCCCTCTTTCTCCTCTCCAGTTTTCCATTCCTCTTTTACTAAATTTCTCACACTTTATTCTCCCATCTTTACCTCCCCGCATCATGTCTCTCTTATCCTTCCTTCTACTTCCTCTCTTTCTCTCCTTCTATCTTCTCACTCTCTGTCACAAATTCCCTCCCTCCCTCCCTCCCTCTAAATCTCCCCTAGCACTCCCTCCCCCTAGCTTTCCTTCTCCTAGTACCCTCCCTTCCTTCATCCCTCCCTCTCTCCCTCCCTCCCTTACCATTTCATTAAAACTGTTATTATATTCCATTTACCGTGCTACTTCTCTCCTCCTCCCTCCTCCTCCTCCTTCCCTTCTCCCCCCCTCCCTTCTCCCCTCCTCCTCCTTCCCTTCTCTCCCCCTCCCTTCCTCCTCTCCTCCTCCTCCTCCTCCTCCTCCTGATATATTGTCTCTCCTCCTACATCCCTTCCTCCCTCGTTCATTTTCTTCCCTCTTCCTTCTCTCCATCTTCTCTTTCCCTCTGTTCTTCCTCCTTCTCTTCTTCATCCACTCTTTCATTTTTCCGTTTTCTTTGTCCTTATTCACGCTCTTCTTACTCTTCCCTTTTCTTCTCCTCCTCATCTTTCCTTCTCCTCCTGTATCCTCTGCCACTTCCTTTTCCTGCACTTTCTTTCTTTACCTTTTCTTCTCATAATTTTCTTCATCTTGCTCCTCTTCCCACCTCCTCCTCTTCCTCCTCCTCTTTCCTTCTCATCCTCCTCCTCCTTTCTTCTCCTTCCTCCTCCTTCTCATCTTATTTTTCTTCTGCTCCTCCTCTTCTTTTTTCTTCCTCCCGAGGTGGCTTATCACTGGTTGAATCTTAATTGGGCAGGTGGAGGGCAGGTAGATACAGGTAGCTAGGTAAGGGGGTAGGTAGGAAGGTGGGAGAGGAGGGGGTGAATAGGAGAGGAGAGGAGAGGAGGAGGTAGTGGGGGAATGGGAGTAAGTAGCCGGAAAGTGGGGCTGAGGATGGGGGAAGTAGGGGTAGGGAGGAATTAGGGGTAGGGAGGAGTAGAGAAGGGGCGAAGATGGGAAAGGAGAGCGAAAAGAGGGAATAAAAGTAATGGAGAGAAGAATACAGAGAAGGGTAGGAAAAGTGGAGACAAAAGAGAGAGGGAAGGAGAGAATGGGAGAATAGGGATAAAGTTGGGATTGTAGAGAAAAAAGTGAGTCAATGGAGAGATAAGGGGGATAAGAGAAGAGAAGAGAAGAGAGGAAGAGAAGAGAAGAGAAGAGAAGAGAGTAAAAATAACTACTGTAGAGAATAAAAACGAAAGGGAGGAAAAACAGTGGAGAATAGATGATGAGGATAAAGGAGTATAAGGAAGAAGTGTGTGTGTGTGTGTGTGTGTCGTGTGTGTGTGTGTGTGTGTGTGTGTGTGTGTGTGTGTGTGTGTAGGATCTGTATTAAGACAACCTGAGATTGCTTCGAGCGTTACCACAACCTACCAACCTACCTACCCTATTTACTTACACACTCCCCCTCCCCCCTCTCCCCTCCCCTCTCTCCCCTCCTCCCCCTTCCCCCTCCTCCCCTCCTTCTCTTGTCCCTTCTCTTGTCCCTTCTCTTCTCTTTCTCTCTCTCTTCTATTAATTCTCCTTCATTCTCTCCATTCCTTATTAGTTCCTCTTCTTTTTTTTTTTTGCCCACTCTCCAGATTTTCACCCTCCCTTTCTTCTCCATCCATCCCCTCGTTTTTCACTATAATCTCTCTTTAATTTTATCCTTATTTCTTCCTTCCCCCATCTCTCTCTCTCTCTCTCTCTCTCTCTCTCTCTCTCTCTCTCTCTCTCTCTCTCTCTCTCTCTCTCTCTCTCTCTCTCTCTCTCTATCTCACACACACACACAACACACATACACACACACAATTTCCTCGTTGATACTCTCCCCTGGGGACATTTTATACCCTTGATGTGTTATCTTGTAGCCCAGAGTTACCCGGAGGTGTTAGTGGGTGGGGAGGGAGCAGAGGGAGAGAGTGGGTTGGGAGAGGAGAGAGGGAGAGAGTGGGTGGGTAGAGGAGAGAGGGAAAGACTGGGTGGGGAGAGGAAAGAGATTACCTGGGGTTCTAAAAGGTAGAGGAGGGGAGGGAGTAGGGAATCTTAGTGAGTAGGGAAGGAGTAGGAAGGAGCGACAGGTAAGGGAAGAAGAAGCAGGGAGTAGGTATATTGTTGGTGAGAAAAGAAGAGTAAAATACAGCAGTGGTTAGGACAGGAGGGAGTATACGTGAGAGGGTGTCAAGGGGAAGCTGTTGGAGGAGGATTGAATGATTGATGTTAGGCGCCGCAACATCGAGGTCGTATGGTGCACAAGGAAGAATAAAATTGAGAGGTGGGACAGTAAACACAAAAAGTAACATATGAAAATAGAGTTCGAGGAGAATGATGGGTTGTTGAGTGAGGAAGGAGTATAGGGAGTGAGCAGGAGACGTGTTACTATATAGGAAACCAGAAGGGAGTCTTAGTGAGAAGGGAAGAAACAGGAGACAGTGAATGGTGAGGAAGGAGTAAGTGAGATATTAGTGGAAGAGGGAACAGGTGTTGGTGGGAGGGGAGGATGGAGCGATAAGACTCACTAACTAGGAGAAGGGGAAGTGGAGGGTGTTGTTAGTAGGTGGGGAGAAAAAAAAGTTACCTAAAGGCGTCAGTGGGTGGAATGGAAGCAAGCAAGCATGCACGAGGGAACACACGATGGTAGTGGATGAAGAGAAAGTTTTGTACATGTAGGTGTTTTTGTTATTTGATTTGATATAAGTGGGTGGGGTAGGAATAATTGGTGTATTATGTGCAGTGGGGTGGGAGGTTGAGGTCAGCTAGTGGGTAGTGGGGAGGAATATATTGGTGGGTGGAAGGGGAGCGAAAAGAGGGATGAAGTGTAGTTGTAAGTGAGGAAAAAATAATCAGTGGGGAAGGAGGGAAGAGATAGAAGGGGGCAATGCAGTTTGGGTGTGTGGGTGAGGACGAAAATATAAGTAAGTGGGTGAGAAGAGGGGAAGGGAGAAGAATATAGAGTTGCGAGTAGATGGGTAGAGAAGAGGGAGAAGAATGAAGAGAAGTAATAGGTGGGAAGAAAAGAGGGAGAAATATGAAGAGAACTTGTGGGTGGGAAGAAGGGAAAGAAAAAAAATGAAAAGAAGTGTTAGGTGGGAAGAGGAGAGAAAGAAAAATACAAAGAAGTGAGTATGTGGATATAATATTTTGGTGTGGGTAGATGCCAAGGGAAGGACACAGAAGAAGACAATGTAGTTTTGTGTAGAGGAGGTCAGGGAGAATTTATTTTTAGCCACCTATCGTCTGAGGTGTGGGTGGGGCAAGAAAGCAAGAGTCGAGCACGGGGAGTTGAAGGGGGGTGAGGGGATGGGGGCAAGCAATGGGCGGGGGGGGGGGGGGGAGGAGAGAAAGTATTTGCAATTTACCAGGGGAAGGGGGGTAGGGGTGGCGGAATCTTAATATTGATGAGTATGATAGACCGGTTTTGCAACATTCATGGGCTAAATGAGGGTTCCTAAGAATTGCAAAGTCGCCCATACTGCATGTTTATCCCCCACACCAATATGTGTATATACTCTATAATACATACATATTTTTTCATACCGGGTATATATTCTTCGTGTTTATGTATAAGTACTTCTATGAATAAACAAGTAATTTTTTTTCATAATAGACTGAATTTTCATGTTAACACCTATAATATACCTTGTACTTTATTTTTCATCATGGTCATTTTGTATCCAGTAGGAATGTGTTTAGGTTTACTGCATATGACACTGGAAACTCACTGTCCTTTTAAAGTTAATTAACAGAACAACACAAATAACACAACACAAGTAATACGATAACACAAAAGACACAACCACACATCACAACAACAGGTAAATGAACATTCACTCGTAGAGCGAGGACTTGGCGAAAGTCTTTATCGCGAGTTTTAGGAATACGGCCATCGCTCAAGTACCACCAGAAGCAGATATGACAATGCAGTCACGATGGTCGAGTGGTTATCCTCACTCACCATTGCCGGCGTTGGTTCGAACCCTGCTCAGGTTTTATTATTATTCAGTTTTTTTTTTTATAATTTTGGCCTTGATTTTTGAGTTTTGATCTTGAAAAAAATAGGTGACCAAGATATGTTGATGCCTACCTGTGGTGAAAATTTCAGCAAAATCGGACAAGAATTGCGACCTGTAGATCGCGAACTCTACAGACATTGCTCTACAAACACACAAGACCACTGAGCAACATACTTGGCGAAAATTCGCCAAGTAACAACACAAACTATAACATAACAATAAAACGAACCTCAAACAGACAGACAGGCAGACAGACAGACAGACAGACAGACAGACTACAATAATTCTAACACCAACATACATCCAACAACTAATGAGTCGGACTAATGTATAGGATTATGCTAATGACGAGCACCATAAATAAAGTCTCCAAATCTGAATGGGGATAATAAATAAATAAAGAGTTGTAGGAGTCGTCGTGGTATATCCTGCCTGGGGGTCTAATATATCCAATAACTCCCCCGTGGGTCCTGGTGGGGGTTTATACTTGCAGGGGTCTTGTTCTGGAGCTACGTATTTAGTTAGGCCCGAAGGATAGGGAATACAGGTAGAGGTGGTATGTTATGTTATGCTTTGTTATGTTATGCTTTGTTATGTTATGTTATGTTATGTTATGGTAGATGTGTTCCTTGCTTTCTTTCTTTCTTCGGTTCTGTTGTTGTGTCTTGTGTTTTATGTTTGTGTATTTTCATTCCCCTTTTTTTTCTTTTTTCCTTATTCATTGCCTTTTATTTTTTTTATTTTTTTTTTATTTTCTTTCCATCTTGCCAAGTCATTGTTTTATTAATTTTCACTTTTCTTCAGAGTTTGCTTCTCTAGTTTTTTTTTCTCATCTATTTCTACATATTTATCTTCTATGTTTACCAATATCTTTGCACTTTCTTCTCATTCTTTTCCTTGTCTTTTACTTCTCTATATATCCTCTTTTGTTTAACCTCCTTTACCTCCATCTTAATTCCTCCTTGTTCCCCTCTTCTGTTCCTCTCATTTTCCATTTTTCTCCCTTCTTTATACCTCCCTTACTTCCACCTTCATCCCCCATTCTCTCTTCTCTTTCTCTCCTTCTTCCTCTTGTCTCCCTCCATCCCCCCCTTCTCTCTTCTCTTTCTCTCCTTCTTCTTGTCTCCACCTTCATCCCCCCCCTTCTCTCTTCTCTTCCTCTCCTTCTCCCTCTTGTTTCCCCTCTCATTACCTCCCTTCCCTGAGCCCCTCCCTGTTCCTGCCCTGCACCGGATACCTTGTTATATCTGATCCCACCCTGACCTTGCCTCTCGTCTGTCCTCCCTCCCTCATTCCTCCTCCTCTCCCTCCCTCCCTCTCTTGTCTCCCATCGTCTCTACTTCTCTTACTCCATCTTATCTTTTCTCCTCCTCTTCCTACTTCCATCCATCCCTTCCTCATAATCTTACCTCTACTTGCTCCTCTTCTCTTACATGTTTTTTCTCTATATCTATCATTCTTTTCTTTCTCACTGTGTTCTTTTTTCTTCCGTTTATCTTCTTTATATCCTTCCTCCTCCTCCTCCTCCTCCTCCTCCTCCTCCAGTTCCTACTCAGATTGCAGCTCCACTCTTTCCATTTCTTTTCTGCCATTCTTTTCATCTTTCTTTCCTTTCCAAGTGCCCTTCCTTCTCTCCTCTCTCCATTTTTCTGTCCTCTTTTTCAATTCTCTCTCGATCCTTCTGTAACCCATATCATTGGTAACTCTAAAACGATAATATATCTTTTTCATATTATGTAGTTTAACTTTTTATCATTCAATTAGAAAAACTATTGTAATTATTGTATATATATATCACGTTCCTATTGTTATTTTTATTGATATTTGTTTACAGTATATAATTATAGCCTCAACAGGACTCCTAAATTATATCAAGCCTCTGCTGAACTCAACTTAGGAGTGTATATTATGTACTGCCCTTTGAACTACAACATTGTACAACATATTACTTCGTTGTCATTTGTGTACTGGTGACAATGTATATAAGAGCTAAGTTTCGATAGGTACAGTCGGCAGCATAAGTTCGCTTCATTTCCATGTGCATATGTATTAGCTACAGTGATGTTGTAATACAATTTTAATACAGAGATGACAGATATAGTTTTCATATGGTAAAATTAATTACCTATGTTACTGGAATAAAAACTGGGTCAGAATACAACTATATGGTCATATTAGCAATTCAAGTACACGAGATGGAAGCGAATTTATGCTGCCGGCTGTACAGTCACCAACTAAAACTATTTGCGTGACAATGTATTTTCGTATATAGGAGCTAAGTTTAGACAGGTATACAGTCACCAACTATAAACCTGTATCGCCTGATCTGCCAAAGTTATGAATGAACACACACAGTCATTGTACCATAAGTTTCAGCGGCTCGTAAACTGAAGTATGGTCCAGAGTTATGTATATATTTGCCTAATGGATATTGTAATTTATTATGACGTATGTGTGTGTTTGCTTAATGTTCATCATCCTTTACATTATCCTTTAATTAAGTATACAGTTGAGTGAGGCCACAACCTTTTATTGGTGACAACCAACCAGATTATATATAAGTCTCAGAGAAAACCACAACAGTATATCTATCTACCCTTTCTTGTTGTAACTTATCCAGTCCTTATGGGGAGTAAACTGTTGTGTAATATTGGAGTGCTACTGATTCCTCCAAGATAATGTATGTATGTCAGCCAGGAAACTAATTTATCCCGTCGAATAAGATTAAGGGGGTGCGGGAATAGGGGGACAGCCTGTCCCCTACTCCAACACCCCCTTTAAAGGATATGTTTTCTCTCTTCTCTTATTCATGCTTCTTGTCCTTTTCCTGCCTCCCTGTGGCTTCCTCTATTAAAACTTTTTCCATAATGTTTTTTTCTCTCTCTCTCTCTCTCTCTCTCTCTCTCTCTCTCTCTCTCTCTCTCTCTCTCTCTCTCTCTCTCTCTCTCTCTCTCTCTCTCTCTATTTCTTCTTCTATATATCCAACCTTCACAACATCCCACTCGTTTCTCTTTCATCCTTTCATCTCTCACTTTTCTCGTTCATTTTCTTTTAACTTGGCAGGAGTCTGTCTGCTTTGCTCTCTCCTCATCCACTCAGCTCTGGTTTTCCTCACCCACCTCACCCACATAATTTCCTTCTTCTTTCTCACTCTTATCACCTTCTTCTCTCCTTCCTCCATCTGTTTTTTTTCCCCTGTCGCTTCTACCCTCTTCTCATTCTTCCCCATTTCCCCATTGGCTTCCCTCCCCTTTCTATCTTTAAAAATATCCTCTTTCTTCTCTTTCTCTCACACTTTATTCCTTCTTCCTTCTTCAATCCCTCCTGTCCCCTTCTAATCTCTTCCACATCATCCTACTCACCCACCAACCCACCTCACCACATTATCTCTCTCTCTCTCTCTCTCTCTCTCTCTCTCTCTCTCTCTCTCTCCGTTTTGGACGTTTGCTAAACGACGCGGTCATCAACCATCGTACAAAAAACGGGACAGCCCAGGCACAACAAAGTCAGGTAACGTAAAACTAACAAACAGAAAAACAAGGGCAAACGTGCAATCACCTAACCGAAATAGCCTAAAGGTTTTTTATGTCAACGCTCGCAGCATCCATAATAAATTCGCAGATCTAGAGGAAATAACACTCACAGAAAATTATGATATAATCGGCATAACAGAATCGTGGCTAAATACCGAAAGCAGAGACTTCCTAGCAGAGTATAAAATTCCCGGTTACACAATATTTGAAAAAGGCCGTACAAATAAAAGGGGGGGTGGAGTACTACTATATATTAAAGACGATCTTAAACCAATTCTATTATCAAAGACGCATATCGATAACGTAGATACATTATAATAATATTATATACTCGTTAGAAATAAATGTGGGATGAAACTTTTGTTTGCTTTATTATACAGACCCCCAGCTCAACCAGTACAAACCGACCGTGATATCTATGAGCAAATTAGCGAGATGAGTAACACACAAGAGGCTGTAATTCTCGGCGATTTTAATTTACCAGTAACAAAGTGGGGAGAACCATTATCAGCTCACTATGGACACGACCTTTATTCTAACCTACAAGAAAGTTCCCTTATCCAATTTGTTAATAGCCCAACCCGTGGAAATAACGTTCTTGATTTAGTATTTGCAACAAAAGAAGACTTGATAGAGAATATCAATGTGGGTGATGAGTTTACCAATAGCGACCACCGCATAATCACTTTCAGTATAAAGTTCAATAAAAGTGAAATAAACCACAGCTACGAAAAAATCCCTGACTTTAGAAAAGCTAACTTTCACCTTCTCAGGGCGATACTAAAAGATACCGATTGGAAATGTCTGCGAGATACTATTGATATTAATTCACAATGGAACTTTTTCACTAATGCGTACACAAAAGCGGTCAGGGATAGCATACCGTTAAAAAATCGACGTTCAGCACAAAACTTAAAGCCCAAGTGGTGGAGTAAAGATATAGCCGACTGTTTACGAGCCAAAAAGAATGCCCATAATAGAGTAAAAATCACAGCCAATAATGACGACCTTGCCAAGTTTACAGACTTACGTAGAAAAGCCAAAAAGTTAATCAAACAGAGTAAAAAGACAATTGAAAAACACGTTGCAAATCAGAGTAAGACAAACCCGAAAGAGTTCTACAGTTATATTCGACAAAAGAAAGTACTTACGTCAACTATCGGTCCAATTCTTGATGAAAATGGGGACTTTACGACAGATGAAGAGCGAATGAGTAGTATCCTAAATACTTTCTTTGCATCAGTCTTTACTACAGAAAACCCGAACGATATACCAGCTGAAACAACAGTCCAAAACGAAAACACCGAAGTATTAAATAATATCAGCATAACAGAAAATGACGTAATCAAATGTATTGATAAATTAAATGTAAATAAGTCACCTGGGCCTGACACGATCTCCCCTCGCGTAATAAAGGAAGCAAAAAGCGAAATAGTAAAACCTCTGACTCTGCTATTTAATTATTCATTACACACTGGAACAATACCTGACGAATGGAAGCTCGCTAACGTAACACCAATATTTAAAAAAGGCAGCAAATCCTTACCTAGTAACTATCGCCCTATCAGCCTAACCTCAGTAGTATGCAAAATGTTAGAGACAATCATACGAGATAAACTTACAAATCATTTAGAGGAAAACAACTTACTCAGAGACACTCAACACGGTTTCCGCAATAAACGCTCTTGCCTAACGAATCTATTAGACTTTTTAAACGACATTTTTAACGAATATGATAAGAGTAAAGCAGTAGACATAATTTATCTAGATTTCCAAAAAGCCTTTGACAAAGTTCCCCATAAACGTTTAATAAGTAAATTAAAATCTCACAGAATCCAAGGCGACACCGTAAGATGGATAGAAAACTGGCTAAGAAACCGTAAACAACGTGTGGTAATAAATGGAAAATCATCTAATTGGACTGGCGTTACGAGCGGGGTGCCACAAGGGTCAGTTTTAGGGCCAATCCTATTCCTAGTTTACATAAACGATATAGATGAAGGTCTCTCATGCATAATATGGAAGTTTGCCGATGACACTAAAATTGCTAATACAGTACTCACTAACGCACAAACTAAAGAAATGCAAGATAACCTCGATAAATTGTCGAATTGGGCGAAAACTTGGCAAATGTCCTTCAATGCAGATAAATGTAAAGTACTCCATATCGGACATCGTAACGTAACTGCAAACTACTCGTTAAATGGTAATCAAATTAAAAGCGTGGATCAAGAGACAGACTTAGGGGTCACAATATCAAGTAACCTAAAACCCAGTCAGCAATGTACGGAAGTAATTAAGAAAGCAAACAAAACTATCGGCTTTATTGGCAGAGCATTCGAGTATAAGTCCAAAGACACAATCCTCACTTTGTATAATTCCTTGGTCCGTCCCCTTATGGAATATTGTGTCCAAGCCTGGTGCCCGTACTACCAGAAAGATATAGTAAAATTGGAACGAGTCCAACGTAGAGTTACTAAAATGATACCAAGTCTACGAAACAAAACGTATGAAGAGCGGCTAAATGAACTGAATCTATTCCCACTAGCACAACGTAGATTGAGAGGCGACTTAATCCAGGTATTCAAAATAATCAAAGGCATAGACAATATGGACTGCAACAAATATTTCAATATCGATCAATCAAACTACACGAGAGGTAATGGCTGTAAAATCATAGGTAAATCTTTTAACTCACACGAATCCAAGAATTTCTTTTTTAACCGAGTCGTCAACTTATGGAATGGGCTTCCCCGTAACGTAATAGAATGTAACACAGTAGACAGCTTCAAACGTCGCCTTGATAAACACCTTGCATCTAATCCCCGACTTTCGATGTTTACTAATGAATAATTTTTTGCCCATTACAGCCAAATTTCAACTACTTTCTATCTTTCCTATAAAATTCCTTGTGGAGTTTTCTCTACCAACTCCACAAGGTTCTAACTCCTGACTTTATTTCCAGTACGGCTCAGGCCGGAGGGATTGGAGGGTGGGGAGAGAGCCTTATACTTTGCTATCCTTACCTACGACTATCACTGGGGAGAAATTCATTCTCTACCAGTAACCTTCTAATCAGATCACCCCGTGTGGACCGTAAGGTCTGTTGTGGTCTGTGATTCTATGTAACTCTCTACCACACGGGGAGCTAAACGTCTTCCCGCTGTCTCCAGTTAATCTCCCAGACTCCCTGAATATCAATTAATCTCCCAACTTTCTCTTTGTTACTTGCACAACTCATCTTTACTTCTTCTCCCACTATTCCTTCCTTCCTTCCTTCCTTCCTTCTTTATTTTTTTCCCTACATCCTTCTTTCGTTGCATATACAGGTTCCTTTGTTCTTTCATTGTTAATTCCTGCATTCGTTCGTTCTTTATTTTTATTTATTTCCTCTTACTTTTATCTTCTGTCATTTTCCTTTCTTCCATTCTTTTATTTTTTTATGCTTCTTCAGCTTTCTTTCTTTCCTTTCTTCCTTCTTTTCTCCCGTTCACTATCAATCTTCCTTCCTTCCTTCCTTTCTTTTATTTTTCTATGTATTTTCAGCTCTTCCCTTCCTTCCTTCCTTCTTTTCTCCCTTCCTATCAATCTTCCAATATCCTTTCCATATCCGTTACGGGGCTTAATTCCTACACAAGGGGGGAGAGACAGCCACGAAATCCCCACCTATTGCTGTTTGAAGACCATTATTTGCCTTCCTTTTGTTCATCCATCCCTAAATTCTCTGTCCGTCCCTCCTCCTGTTTGTCTGTTTGTCTCTCTCTCTCTCTCTCTCTCTCTCTCTCTCTCTCTCTCTCTCTCTCTCTCTCTCTCTCTCTCTCTCTCTCTCTCTCTCTCTCTCTCTCTCTCTCTCTCTCTCTCCTTCTCTGTCTGTATGTCTTACTGTCTAGTTTACCTTTCTATCTTTCTCTACATTTATTATACTCCATTTCTTCCTCTCTCCATCCATCCATCCATCCATCATTTTCCTATTCCTCCACTTCTTCACAATCCTTCTCTTCATTCCTCCTTCCCTTCCTCCCGTTCTTTACAACCCTTCTCATTCTCCCTCCTTCTTTCCCTCCCTCCACTTCTTCACAACCCCCCTTCTCTTTCTCTTCTTTTTCCTCATCCCGTCACAGCCAGCCTTCAGACCTAATTCATTAAGTGTCATAGTGGGGCAAGAATTCACCCGAGCTGAATCCGTCTTAAGGTGGGGGAGGTTATGCAAGAGAAGAGACACCTCAGGGATTCGCTACCCAGTGGATTCGCTACCTAGTGGAAGTGATCGAGTCAGATGTAGGGTGGTGGAGAAAGGTAGATATGGAAGAATAGAGGAAGAGATTGAAATGGAAAGAAGAAATGTAGGAGCAGAGAATGGAAAAAAGTGGAGGAGGTAGGTAATATAAAGATGGAAGGGGAAAATGCCAGACGAAAGTGTACGAGTCAGATAAGGTGTAATGGAGAAGGTAGGTAAAGTAAAGAAGGAAGGGAAGATAGGTTAAAATGAAGTGTATGAGTCAGGTATAGCGTGGAGAAGCCAGAAAGACAAGTACAGTAAGTAGGCAGGTAGGTAGGGAGGTAGGTAGGGAGGTAGGTAACGGATGAACGAGACCAGAGACGAGGGGGAACGAATCCATTACCTTCCTGGGACTGATGGGACTTCTGGCTGATCCCCTGAGAGAGTGATGTTGGTTAAACTGGACTCTGGGACTCTTAAAGCTCACAGATTGATGCCCTCAGTAGTGGGAATAATGGTGGCTGAGTTGGTGGTTGGGTTGGTGGTTAGATGGATGTTTGGATGATGATTCTAGAGTTCTTTAGATGGTTGGTTGGTTTGGTGGGTGGGTGGTTGGTTGGTTGGTTGGTTGGATGGGTGGGTGGCTATCTCGTTGGTTGGTCGGTTGGTTAGTCAGTCAGTTAGATGGATGTATAGTTGGTCGTCAATATTACAAGTCTATATATTATTGTATTACCAATGTGTAGTTGTGGTGTTTATAATTTAGT
>JAWZYT010004052.1:32500-50000 GCA_034508575.1 Petrolisthes manimaculis
CCCATGATTTCTGCCGTACAACATCCTTAATGAGAAATGAGTGGGAAACATAAGAATGAGAATGGAAAGACAGATGTAGAACGAAGTGAATGTGAATGAACAATTTAAGTAAAGTAAGATAATGTGTATGCTGAATACAATCAGTAAAATCAGAGTCCCTTACCACTCTTGATGAGCACTGAGCACACGTCTTTATATGCCATGCAGATGTACACACAAGTTCTGATTTCTCAAAGACTATAAACATTAATCAAATTAATTACCTCCCCAGACTGCATATCCTTTAGTAATACATCATCTCTCACTCATGTTTATCATTCTTTCAAACTAAAGTCGAACGTCGAGAAATAACTCTAATACAGCTCCAAAGACCGAACCTCGCTATATATATATACTACTGTACTGCGGGGAATTTCCAACAAGAGAGAAGGGAGGGTTTGTGTATTGGAATATTGAGCGAGCAGTACAGAACATGCCAAGTTATACCTTTGTTCTGTACCTCTTATATGTTAGGAGGTATCCAAGTCAGGAGCAAATATGTTAGTGAATATATCCGCTCACATATACACACATATTTAAACACACACACACACACACACGCACACACACACACACACACACACACACACACACACACACACACACACACACACACACACACACACACACACACACACACACACGAACACGTAAGTACCCGCACATTCAAACATTAACAGGCACTCAAACATGTACAGTACATACACATTTCAACACACACATACGAACACTTAAGCACAAGCGCAAACATAAAGTCCATAAACATTCAAACACACACACACACACACGCACCTTTATACAAACACACACACTCATACACGAACACTTAAGCCCACACACACACACACACACAAAATGAACGAAAGAGAAATAGTAGGAAAGGAAAAGAGTATAAGAGAGGAGGGAGTAGGCAAGGAGATGAGGATGGTCTCAATAGTGCTTTACATTACAACTAACATGGCCTTGGTGTTATTGGAAGAGAGAGAGAGAGAGAGAGAGAGAGAGAGAGAGAGAGAGAGAGAGAGAGAGAGAGAGTGAGTTACACAGGTACACAGAACACAATTATAAACCTTTCTTTCCTAACCATATGGTCTGAACTTCTTCCATTGCTATAAAACACTAACCTTTGTACCGGGTATATATATTTATGCCTCACATTTACAGCCAAAACTTGACGAATCTTTAGGTGAAGTTATAAGAAATCCTGAACATGTCCACAGGATTATTAACAGGCTAATTGAATATGGGATACCACGTCTTGTATTCCCCAAAGATTATAATACATTCCATACAAACTCACCCCTACGCCCGGAAAATTATTTAATATCTCTCATTTAATTAGTGAAATTTTCAGCTACAAGGCGTGTACTTTTCGTATTATATGAATTAATTTGGGCAATGCCGGATACTTGCAATAGTGATTACTACAAGTGCATTAAGGTAATAAGATTAAATTAGCGTAAAACGTCTGCTCCCATAATTATATAGAAAGATGGGGATAATTAAAATCATACAGAAAACATTTTGAGCATGAATAGGAAATATTTTACAAAATGTGCTCATTAAAGTGAGATTTCTTTGGCCTCGTGAAAGCTAATATACTTGTATGGAAAAGAAATCAGAGATACATTTCCACATCTAGCACAGTATGACATGACACACGTTAAATGCCTTACCTATTTTTTCCTCCTTTTTCCCTTTTTGTGGGTCGTTATAGAGTGGAACAAATGCCACAGAAAGAGCAATTTAAGGGGATTTGGACCAATTACTCGTGGCTCAGTGAGGGGTGTGGGTTGGAGGGGAAGACATGTTTCAAACGACCCTTCTACGTTTGTAATTCACGTATTTTTAGATGAGGTCAGTGCTGCTCCAAAAAGGGTCGTGGTCGGTCGGTCGGTCGATCGTTTTTTTCGTGTGTGTGTGTGTGTGTGTGTGTGCTTTTAAAAAATGTTCACTGGATACATATGCACCGACAACATCATCATCATCATCATCATGGGTATAATAAAAGTTAGAGGTCATCAAAAGAAAAAAGAAATAAAAAATTGCGTTTGACTCGAAAGACCCTGTACCACCACGAGGGAGAAGGAGATAGAGGGAAGGGACAACAAGGAAGAAGGAAATAGACAGAAATAAAAAAATGACAGATGAATAAAGGAAAGGGGATGGCTCGAGTGCAAAAGGTTCAAAGGTGAGCGTCTTAAACTCACGGTAAAAACAAATATTCCTCGGTTGTAAAATAATATGATAATACTGTATGTACCCTTGCTCATTAATTCTCACAAACATATATACTATATTCTATTTGTACTGTACTTTACATGGCAACTCATTCATATACAATACACGCCTACCTACCAACCCCAGAGAGAGAGAGAGAGAGAGAGAGAGAGAGAGAGAGAGAGAGAGAGAGAGAGGGTGGGTTTGCTCAGTTTGAAAATTATGAGATACCTTTGTTAAAATATTTCTCCCTAACATATTTTCTACTATTTGTACATGACAACTCCTCCATGTAGAGTACCGGTACACGCCTTGGCCAAACCTATAGTAACGAAACAGCGCCAGGGTTTAGTTTGAAGTTATCGGATGTCTCTGTAAGAATATTTGTCTTTATTTAATCAAGTGCTTCATTTGTGAGGATAAAATTCATGCATGGAATTTCCAATCGAAATGTTCTATAACTGTTCACTAAAATCACATACATCCCCCAATCTATTTAGAATGTGTTTCTTTAACCAAGGAAAAATGCCACTATTTCCTTCCAGTTGATATCAGTCCTTAAACGCTAATATCAATATAATATAAATTATTGTGAATATATCGTCCTTAACACCAAGTAATATATCAAACTTTAATGCATCATACAATATCCATATCTTAGCATTAATGGTAAAGGTCAAATGTTTAGTTGTAGTCATGTTTATACAATTATCTATCTAATAAGAGCAGCTAATACAAATCATATCAACATAAGACACTACATAATGCTATTGTTGAATTAATATGATAAACGCTCAGTGTGGTAGTGGTTTGGAGGGAGATGGTCGGGGAGAGGAATGGGGGGGAATGTGGTTGAGCAATGCTGGGTAAGGATTGGCAGGGGAGTGGTTGGTTAGGAGGGGAATGGTGGGGGAGTGACTGTGAATGGAATGGTGGGGGAGTGGCTGGGATGGGAATGGAGGCGTAGAGGTTGGGGGGGGGATTGGTGGATGGTGGGGGGGAGGGGGAGAACACAAGGCACTCCACTAATGGCCTGTGAGGTGGTAATTATGTGGTATTGAATCTTGATGGTGAAGGATGATGGTGGTAGTAGTGGTAGTGATGATGGTGATAGTGACTGTGATGGACAGGCTCAGGGTGTGAAAATTGTGATTGATGATGGTGGTGGATGCAGGTGAGAGGGTTTATCAATCTATTTTTCTATCTATCATCTCTCTCTTTCTCTCTCTCACTTATGTGCATTTTTTATATCATTCATTTCCTTCATTATCTTTCTACTTTTATCTTCCCTTTTTATTCTTCTTTCCCCTATTTTCTTTTTACTTGATGTCACTCCCTTCTGTCTTCTTCCCTGTACTTCTCTTCTCTTTACATCCGTCTCTCTATCATTCTACCTTTTCCTTTCCTCTTCGTTCTTCCCCTCATCTCCTCTCCCCCCTCCCCTCTCCCCTCTTCACCCCCCTGCAGTGTTGATGGTTCTCGTGCTGTGAAGGCCAGGGTGGGGAAGGTGTTGCTGCTTTTCAGGGGGTTGTTGTTGTTGTGTTGTTGTTGTTGTGTTGTTGTTGTTGGTGGTGGTGGTGTTGTTTGTGTTGGTTGTATTGTTAGTGGTGGTGTTGGTGATGATTTTTTTAGTGGTGGTGGTGGTTGTGTGGAAGTGATGGTGGTGTTAGTATTTTGTTTATGTTGTTGTTTTTGTTGCTGTTGTTAAAGATGGTAACAACATAAAGGTCCAAGAACGTCACTACGAATCATTTGTCATGCCTTTTCTCGCTGTTACACTTTAAATAGCTTCTTGAATGGAGTAATACAATGTTGCTGAATGACATTACTACTGATTCCTCCAAAGTTCCATACTACACCACGAAACAGACTCACCCAGTATAGTTGGGGTTCTGTGGAGGAGTTGGGAGCAATGAAAAGTATCTCCATTTCGCAACTCAAAGAATAATTCCCCTTAAGTAGCTAATATCTCTCCTTTATGGCATTCTCTTTGCTACCAGCCGTAATTATCGTCGAATTGTTAAGTAACATTAGGCCAATTTGCAAAGGTAATCTCTCTGCACCTGTCACTTCCATTGTAGATGTTTGTTCTAATTATTTCGACCAGTTGACGGGGAAGAGGAGAGGGAAGAAAGGGAAGCAGAAAAAAAGAGGAAGAGAAGGAGGAAGAAGGTGAAGATGATGATGATAATGAGGAGGAGGAGGAAGAGAAGGAAAAAAAGGGAGTATGAGCGCTCATATATCATTAAGAAACATGAATCTAATTAGGTGGAAACATACAAACTGTAACCCATAAAGTTATAACGTTCGTGTGCTCCAGGCTAGTCTAAATAATTATGATTTTTTTGTGGCACAGTTTGGAGAGAAAGTATCAACACCCAACAACAAATTATTAAAAGAAAGAAAACAAATAGATAAAAAAAAAAAAAAACACTCAACCCGGGAGGTGTTTACGTATTTTCCAGGATTCATTTGAAGGACGATTTGGATACAGGCTGCCTGAATGGTTCATGGCACATATTTGAGGGAAGGGGCGAAATCACTAACCAACAACAACAACAACATATTTTACCAACACCATCACGCCCCGTTGAAAAGAAAGACACCAATTAGACCCAAACCCACATAGAGTAACCCCGGGTGGTGGGTGGTGTGTGGTCCGTGTTAGTCTGTCCCCCGTTGAGTCGTATTGCATCCCACCCACAGTGTTCTCACCGGGGTAGGTTAAGGGTATGTGGGTGTCCGTCAGTGTGTGTGTGTGTGTGTGTGTGTGTGTGTGTGTGTGTGTGTGTTTGTGTGTGTGTGTGTGTGTGTGTTGATTTATATATCTTTCTGTCTATCTACTTTCTACTTTCGTCCGTTTATATTTATGTATCTATGGTATTTATATGTCGGTCTGTTTATGTATATATACTTTACATCCATGTATTATTTCATCTTTTCCTATTCATCCATCAAAATCCAATCTATTTATCAATCTATCTATCAATCTACCTTTGCATTCATTAAATTAATCTATCCCTCAGTCAAACCAGACAATCCGTCAACTCATCCCTTTATCTATCCTTCCCTCCATCCATCCATCTATCAATCTACCCGCACCGAACGCCCACAGTGAGAGGCATTAAATAATTCGCACTCGTACCACCCAAGCCACCGCCATGGAGAGCTTCCCAGGGTCTGTGTGTCTGAATGGTCTATCCAACACGGATCCATAACACCACTGATATTGGAGTCCCTTTTAACAAGACCTCCTCCCATTCCTACCTCTCTACTCTTTACTCTTTCTCCTCCTCCTCTCCTTTAGCTCCCTACTCTATCTCCTCCTCCTCCTCCTCCTCCTCCTCCTCCTCCTTCTCCTCTCTTTTAGCT
Organism: Petrolisthes manimaculis; assembly: GCA_034508575.1. Classification (NCBI taxonomy): domain Eukaryota; kingdom Metazoa; phylum Arthropoda; class Malacostraca; order Decapoda; family Porcellanidae; genus Petrolisthes; species Petrolisthes manimaculis. Next base: position 38,132 of record JAWZYT010004052.1, read on the forward strand.
CCCTACTTTATCTCCTCTTCCTCCTCCTCCTCCTCTCCTTTAGCTCCCTACCTCTCTCCTCCTTCTAGTCCTCCTCATGGTCCTCTATAGCTCTTGCAGGGTTTGGAGGAGGTTGTGTGTGTCGTTATCTCTCGTTTATTTACTCGGAGCTGAAATATCCAAAGGTACGAATGTCAATGTGTTGTTGCAAAGGAGTTCTAGTGGTGTTGATGTTATGGTGTGTGTTGTGTGAAGTGAAGGTTGAGTGTTGAGGGTGTGCATCTGTCGCGTCTGATAAGTCGTCTGTAAACTTGTCTCGAATCTGTTGGGTTCCCTTTATCCCCATCTGAATGCACACATACACATTGGAGGCACAAATACACTTTCACACCCACACCCACACCCACACACACACACACACACAAACAGCGTGATATTATGCAAACACAGATACAGAAGCTTTTACTCAAGCCTCAGTAAACATTACAGTATATTCTAACACACACACACACACACACACACACACACACACACACACACAGGCCTCTCTCCCATCTTTCGTTAACTATTTCCACGCGAGTTCTCTGTTCCCAGAAGCCAAGTCGCCTGCCCCCACCCTCGCCCCCACCCTCGCCCACACACCACAAAGAACCATATTCAAGAAGGGCGTCATCTGGTAACCTGAGCCTCGGCAATGGGGGATGGTGGTCGGTCGTGGCTGTAATGATATAAAAAAAAATGAAGGCGGTGGTTTTATATGATATCGAGAAACTGGACGGTTGGGTTGGTTACTGATTTCTGCAAACGTATGTCAGGAAACAGACTAGAAGAAGAGAACATCAGTAAGGGATCTATCTATCTGTATATTGTGACAGAGTTTGGATGAATTCAGTGAACATAACCAGTCGTCCATATATTATAAATTATCCCCAGTAGTGATCATGGAAATACGCTGTGATGAGATGCAAAAGAAAGTAAATAAATAAATAAACAATGAAATATGATAAAACAAAATAACAAATTGAAGTGCAGTTAAAATATAATTCAAGTTATGTTATTCAAAAATAATCTTGCATCCACGGTGAAAACAGAGACAGAGATAGAGATAGAGATAGAGATAGAGATAAAGATAGAGATAGAGATAGAGAGACAGAGAGACAGAGAGAGAGAGAGAGAGAGAGAGAGAGAGAGAGAGAGAGAGAAAGAGATAGTAAGAGAGAGAGAGAAAGAGAGAGAGTAGGTAATGAGCATCGCGACTTGGTAATATCTTCAAGAAAATTAATAACCTGGAATGACCAAGAGTTATAGGGTGTACCGAGTGCCTCATTAGGGTCATTTGAATGCCTGATGATTCCATATTTTGTTGTCGTGGGTCGATGATGAGTTTTATATTAAATTCCATCTTCTTAGAGTTTGAGGAGGAAAGAAATTATAGGTTAGTTTGTTATTTCCTTGATTGCTTCTCTGTTTGTTTGTTTGTGTGTGTTTGTGTTTGTGTGTGTTTGTGTGTTTGTATGTGTTTATGTGTGTGTGTGTGTGTGTGTGTGTGTGTTTGTGTTTGTGCGTGTGTATATGTGTGTGTGTGTGTTTTCTTTTATATGAATCTCAAGTTTCTTAAAGTTTGAGGGGAAAGAATTTATGTGTATTTTTCCCTTGACTGATTGCTTCTCTGTCTGTCACTCTGTCTGTCTGTCTGTCGCTCTGTCTGCCTGTCTATCTGTCTGTCTGTCGCTCTGTCTAGTTTTTCATATATCCGTCCCTCATCTTTCCTCCTATATTCTCCTTGTTATTTTCACACTTCCTCTCCTCTTTTCATTTGTTTTGCTTTTCATTTCTGCATACATCCCTGCTCTCTCACTCTCACTCACTCTCTCTCTCTCTCTCTCTCTCTCTCTCTCTCTCTCTCTCTCTCTCTCTCTCTCTCTCTCTCTCTCTCTCTCTCTTCCTCTCTCTCTCTCTCTCTCTCTCTCTCTCTCTCTCTCTCTTTCACACTCACACAAACTCCTTCCCTTGTCTTTCATCTCTACTCTACTCTACTCTGCTCTCTCTCTCTCTCTCTCTCTCTCTCTCTCTCTCTCTCTCTCTCTCTCCTCGTTAACCGTGACGTTGAGGGTGCTGAAGGGAGAGTCTAGAGAGGTTCCTCCTAAGGGCTTCATGATGAGTCACCCCTCCTCACCTGTCACAGAGGAGGAGGAGGAGGAGAGGGAGGAGGAGAGGGAGGAGGAGAGGGAGGAGGAGAAGGAGATGGAGAGGAGGAAGAGGAGAGGGAGAAGGAATATTGATTGATTGACGAAGAGGGGAACAAGAGAAGTGAGGAAGAGGAAGAGAGAATGAGGAAGAGAGAATGATGATAGTGATTTTGATTATTATAATGATGATGATGATGATATTGATGATGGTGAGGAAATTGATAATGATGGTGATGATTATGATATTGGTGGCGTGTTGTTGATGAGGATGAGAATAATAATGATGGTGGTGGTGGTGGTGGTGGTGAAAAGGAGAGATAAATGAGGGAGAAGTAATGACCGAGGAAGAGTCAGATGAATGAGAAGCAGGTACAAGAAAAAGGAAGATAGATAGACACGAAGGAAACTGATAAAGGAGTAGACGGAGGCAGACAGAACAGAGATAGAGAGGGAGGAATATTTAATGAGAAAGAGAAGGAGAGGAGGGAAGGTAAGAGGGGAGATGGAGGAGGGAAGAGAAAGAGTTACATAGAGTTACATAGAGTTACATAGAATCGCAGACCACAACAGACCTTACGGTCCACACGGGGTGATCTGATTAGAAGGTTACTGGTAGAGAATGAATATCTCCCCAGTGATAGTCGTAGGTAAGGATAGCAAAGTAGAAGGCTCTCTCCCCACCCTCCAATCCCTCCGGCCTGAGCCGTACTGGAAATAAAGTTAGGAGTCAGAACCTTGTGGAGTTGGTAGAGAAAACTCCACAAGGAAATTTTATAGGAAAGATAGAAAGTAGTTGAAATTTGGCTAACTTGCCACCTGTAGTGGGCAAAAAATTATTCATTAGTAAACATCGAAAGACGGGGATTAGATGCAAGGTGTTTATCAAGGCGACGTTTGAAGCTGTCTACTGTGTTACATTCTATTACGTTACGGGGAAGCCCATTCCATAAGTTGACGACTCGGTTAAAAAAGAAATTCTTGGATTCGTGTGAGTTAAAAGATTTACCTATGATTTTACAGCCATTACCTCTCGTGTAGTTTGATTGATCGATATTGAAATATTTGTTGCAGTCCATATTGTCTATGCCTTTGATTATTTTGAATACCTGGATTAAGTCGCCTCTCAATCTACGTTGTGCTAATGGGAATAGATTCAATTTATTTAGCCGCTCTTCATACGTTTTGTTTCGTAGACATGGTATCATTTTAGTAACTCTACGTTGGACTCGTTCCAATTTTACTATATCTTTCTGGTAGTACGGGCACCAGGCTTGGACACAATATTCCATAAGGGGACGGACCAAGGAATTATACAAAGTGAGGATTGTATCTTTAGACTTATACTCGAATGCTCTGCCAATAAAGCCGATAGTTTTATTTGCTTTCTTAATTACTTCTGTACATTGCTGACTGGGTTTTAGGTTACTTGATATTGTGACCCCTAAGTCTGTCTCTTGATCCACGCTTTTAATTTGATTACCATTTAACGAGTAGTTTGCAGTTACGTTACGATGTCCGATATGGAGTACTTTACATTTATCTGCATTGAAGGACATTTGCCAAGTTTTCGCCCAATTCGACAATTTATCGAGATTATCTTGCATTTCTTTAGTTTGTGCGTTAGTGAGTACTGTATTTGCAATTTTAGTGTCATCGGCAAACTTCGATATTATGCATGAGAGACCTTCATCTATGTCGTTTATGTAAACTAGGAAAAGGATTGGGCCTAAAACTGACCCTTGTGGCACCCCGCTCGTAACGCCAGTCCAATTAGATGATTTACCATTTATTACCACACGTTGTTTACGGTTTCTTAGCCAGTTCTCTATCCATCTTACGGTGTCGCCTTGGATTCTGTGAGATTTTAATTTACTTATTAAACGTTTATGGGGAACTTTGTCAAAGGCTTTTTGGAAATCTAGATAAATTATGTCTACTGCTTTACTCTTATCATATTCGTTAAAAATGTCATTTAAAAAGTCTAATAGATTCGTTAGGCAAGAGCGTTTATTGCGGAAACCGTGTTGAGTGTCTCTGAGTAAGTTATTTTCCTCTAAATGATATGTAAGTTTATCTCGTATGATTGTCTCTAACATTTTGCATACTACTGAGGTTAGGCTGATAGGGCGATAGTTACTAGGTAAAGATTTGCTGCCTTTTTTAAATATTGGTGTTACGTTAGCGAGCTTCCAATCATCAGGTATTGTTCCAGTGTGTAAAGAATAGTTAAATAGCAGAGTCAGAGGTTTTACTATTTCGCTTTTAGCTTCCTTTATTACGCGAGGGGAGATCGTGTCAGGCCCAGGTGACTTATTTACATTTAATTTATCAATACATTTGATTACGTCATTTTCTGTTATGCTGATATTATTTAAAACCTCGGTGTTTTCATTTTGGACTGTTGTTTCAGCTGGAATATCGTTCGGGTTTTCTATAGTAAAGACTGATGCAAAGAAAGTATTTAGGATACTACTCATTCGCTCTTCATCTGTCGTAAAGTCCCCATTTTCATCAAGAATTGGACCGATAGTTGACGTAAGTACTTTCTTTTGTCGAATATAACTGTAGAACTCTTTCGGGTTTGTCTTACTCTGATTTGCAACGTGTTTTTCAATTTCCTTTTTACTCTGTTTGATTAACTTTTTGGCTTTTCTTCGTAAGTCTGTAAACTTGGCACGGTCGTCATTATTGGCTGTGATTTTTACTTTATTATGGGCGTTCTTTTTGGCTCGTAAACAGTCGGCTATATCTTTACTCCACCACTTGGGCTTTAAATTTTGTGCTGAACGTCGGTTTTTTAATGGTATGCTATCCCTGACCGCTTTTCTGTACGCATTAGTGAAAAAGTTCCATTGTGTATTTATGTCAATAGTGTCTCGCAGACATTTCCAGTCGGTTTCTTTTAGTATCGCTCTGAGTTGGTTGAAATTGGCTTTTCTAAAATCGGGGATTTTTTCGTAGCTGTACTTTATGTCGCTTTTGTTAAAATTTATACTGAAAGTTATTATGCGGTGGTCGCTATTGGTAAATTCTTCACCTACGTTAGTATTCTCTATCATGTCTTCGTTTGTTGCAAATACTAGGTCAAGAACATTATTTCCGCGAGTTGGGCTGTTGACATATTGGATAAGGGAGCTCTCTTGTAAGTTAGTGTAAAGATCTTGACCATAATGAGCTGATAACGGTTCTCCCCACTTTGTTACTGGTAAATTAAAGTCACCAAGAATTATGGAATGTTGCGTGTTAATAATTTCGTTTAATTGCTCATAGATATCACGGTCGGTTTGTACAGGTTGAGCTGGGGGTCTGTATAATAAAGCTAACAAAAGTTTCGCCCCACAATTATTTCTAATGAGTATATAAAGTGTATCTACGTTATCAATATGTGGCTTTGATAATAGGATTGGTTTAAGATCGTCTTTAATATATAATAGAACTCCGCCTCCCCTTTTATTTGTTCGTCCTTTTTCAAATATTGTGTAACCGGGAATTTTATACTCTGCTAGGAAATCTCTGCTTTCAGTATTTAGCCACGATTCGGTTATGCCGATTATATCATAATTTTCTGTGAAAGTTAATTCCTCTAAATCTGTAAATTTGTTATGGATGCTGCGAGCGTTTACGTAAAATACCTTTAAGCTATTTCGGTTTACTCTATTTATTTGTTTTACGTTACCTGACCTTGACGTACCTGGGTAGTCCCGTTTTTTGATCGGTGGTTGATGACCGCGTCGTTCAGCAAACGTCCGAAACGGGCTGATCCCACCTGGTTCAAATGGACACCATCATCTGAGAATAAAGAGTTATCAAAAAAGAAGTTGTCCCAGGTGTTGATGAAATCGACGTTCTCCTCGTTGCAGATGCTGGCAAGTCGTCGGTTGATGCTGGTGGCGGTGTTGTAGAAGCGGGTGTCGGCTTGTCTGCGGGGGATGATTCCAGAAAGTATTATGTTGTTAGTTTTCTCCTTGAACTTACCAATCATCTTACGGTACTTGTTGAGTAGCTCCTCCGATCGGGTCTTCAATACATCGTTGGTTCCGACGTGGATGACGTACGTGGTGTTGTCGGGGGCCTGGCGTGTCACTTCATCCACTACGTCGGTCACGTCGTCTAGGCCGCCACCTGGGATGCAGAAGCGCTTCCTAGTCTTGGGTGCTCGACCACAAAACTCGGAGAGTTGACCCCTTACCATGGAGTCACCAACCAGCCTGACCTCGGTGTCGTCTTCATCGTCGTCTTGTGCCAGGATCTTGAAGCGGTTTTGACAAGTAGTGATGGGTATGATGTTCTTCCTGGGTCGTGTGTTGTTCCTGACGACGCGGAACTCCTCCTGTGAAGATGGTGTAGTTGGTGGTGCCTGTGGAGGTAAGGGTGTAGAGGCAGTCTGTACAGGGGCTGTGACGACGGGTTCTGTAGGCGTCGATGTCATTCCTACGTTCATTGCGGCGAATTCCTGTAGTGTTTCCAACTTCTCGTTCAGGGCCTCGATCTTGCAATGTGCTGCCTTCAGGTCGGTCGACAAATCCTCTCGTAACTGGCAGAATCTACAGATATGGACGTCTCTGTTCGCGAAAATAGTAGGGCCAAAAGTTCCAGAGCAAGTCAAACAGGTGTATTGAGGTGCCATGGTGAATATTTATTGATTTTTTTTTTTTGCTTGTCAATTTGTAAATTTACTTATTTAAATTGGATTAATTATTAATTTATATTTAGATTATTTATTTAGATTTAAATTATTTATTTATTTAGATTTAAATTATTTATTTATTTAGATTAAAATTATTTATTAATTTAGATTCAAACTATTTATTAATTTAGATGTAAATTATTTATTAATTTATTTATTAATCTATTTATAAATTTATGATTTTATATGATTACTTAGTAGTGTTATTAATATTGTTTTGTTATTATTGAATTAATTTATTATTTATATATTATGAATTTATTTATAGACAAGATATACAAATGTGTAGGCCTGGAAAGGAATAAAATTATTGAAAGGACAAAGAAATGCAAATGTCCCGGCCTAGAAGGGAATAAAGTTGTCAGTTGGTCACGAACGTCTATAGAAATATAATAAAATTGAGTTAAATATGTATGCTGTAAAATTAAAACGTTTGATGAAAATATATATTTGGTAGTTAATTTATTGATCTATTTAACAATTTATTAGTCAATTAATTTAACAATCAAATTATCAATTTATTCAACAAATTATTTAACAATTAATTTATTAATTAGTTTATCAATTTATTTAGCAATTAGTTTATTAATTTTATTTAATAATTTATTGATTTATGTATTAAATTATTAATTAATTTATTAATTCAATAATATATTATTCTATTTGTTTAATAATCAATTTCAAGTTGGTGTGAATATGGGGTGATGTACGAAAATGTCGACTGTTGGTGTGGGTTTGAGGGGGGGGGGGGAGATAGGGTATAGGTATAGGGTCAGGTGAGTAGGGATTATCTGGTGGGGGGCTGGGAATACCAAGGAGAGGTGAGGTGGTAGGAGTGGAAGAGGATCACAAGGTAAGGTGAGGTGAGGTGAGTGAGGTGAGGTGAGTGAGGTGAGGAGTGGAAGAGGATCACAAGGTAAGGTGAGGTGAGGTGAGTGAGGTGAGGTGAGTGAGGTGAGGAAGAGGATCACAAGGTAAGGTGAGGTGAGGTGAGGTGAGTGAGGTGAGGTGAGGAGTGGAAGAGGATCACAAGGTGAGGTGAGGTGAGTGTAGTGGGTAGGGTTAAATTAAGATATGGTGTTATTGATTTAGGCCTGTAAGGGAATAATATCAACTGAACAAAAATAAATATAAATGTGTAGGCCTGGAAAGCAATAAAATTATTGAAAGGACAAAGAAATGCAAATGTACAGTCCTGGAAGGGAATAAAGTTGTCAATTGAACACGAACGTGTATAGAAATATATTAAAAATTGAATTAAATATGTATGCTGTAAACTTAAAATGAGTTGATGAAAATATTTATTTGGTAATTAATTTATTTGGTAGTTAGTTTATTAATCTATTTATCAATTTATTTAACAATTAATTTAACAATTTATTTATCAATTAGTTTATCAATATATGTAACAGTTAGTTTATTAGTTTATTTATTAATTTATATATTAGTTTATTAATTAATTTACTAATTCAATAATATATTATTATATTTATTTATTAAACAATTTCAAGTTGATGAGGATATGGGGTGATGGATGGGGGGGACGATAAGGTACAGGTAGTGAGTGGAGATTAATGCTAAACAAGGAGAGGTGAGGTGAGGTGAGGTGAGGCTGTAGGAAGGTAGGTAGGGATTAATGTCCCTTGGGAGTGGAGGAGAAGAGAGGTGAGGTGGGGCTGGGAGGGGGGGGTGTATGAAGGTAGGTAGGGGCTAATGTCCCTTGGGAGTGGAGGAAAAGAGAGGTGAGGTGAGGTGAGGTGAGGTGAGGTGAGATAGGACGGGGGGGGGGCGAGTTTACTGGACAAAGGGGAGTGGAGAAGAGAATACAGTAAATTTGTAGTTTATACCTGGAATAAAATTAATATAGAATTTCAATATAGAAAATAAATAGAAATGTGGGATTAATATACAACAAACACGTTGGAAAACTGGCAACACAAATATGGGAAATAAAGAGTAAATAAAGAGTAAATAGTGAGTAAGAAAATAAAGTTAAATAAATAGATAAAATAAGTTAGTAAATGAAATTTATGTAGGGTACTTAATATGAGCTGGGATGAACGATCGCTTACATCCACGTAGAACACAAACAGCTCCAAACACTCGGGATTACACTGAACACACGCTAACACACACGGGATTACACGGGATTACACAGAAAGTACGCTAATACACTTAGGATTTCACAGAACACACTCTAATACACGCGGGATTACACAGAACACTCGGGATTACACAGAACACACTCTAATACACATGGGATTACACAGAACACACTCTAATACACGTGGGATTACACAGAATACACGCTAATATACACGGGATTACACAGAACACACGGGATTACACTGAACACACTCTAATACACGCGGGATTACACAGAACACACTCTAATACACGCGGGATTACACAGAACACTCGGGATTACACAGAACACACTCTAATACACATGGGATTACACAGAACACACTCTAATACTCGTGGGATTACACAGAATACACGCTAATATACACGGGATTACACAGAACACACGGGATTACACTGAGCACACTCTAATACACGCGGGATTACACAGAACACTCTAATACATGCGGGATTACACAGAACACACTCTAATACACGAGGGATTACACAGAACACACTCTAATATACGCGGGATTACACAGAACACACGGGATTACACACAGTACACACAGTACTCCTCGTAGGAGCTAGTAAATGGAGTAGCGGGCAAGCACGAGCAAGCAGGGAGGTGTTGGCGTGAGCGAGGTCAGACCACAAGAGGTAAGAGGGGAGGTAGAGGAGGGAAGGGGAGATGGAGGAGGGAAGAGGAAGGTAAGAGGGGAGGTAGAGGAGGGCAGGAAAAAGTAAAAGGGGAGGTAGAGGAGCAATATCGACCCGAGGAGGGGACAATAGCGAATCAAAACATAAAATACAATGCTAAATAATGAATGAGAAATACCAATAGATGAAGAATGAAAAGAGATTAATGAACCATATATATAATGAGGGAATGAAGATGAGATAATGAGAAAAAGTAAGTACAGGAAGAGATATCAGTACAATCTTATCTGTTAAAGAGTAAGACAGTAAGATAAGAGTAGAAAAATGCATCATGATGAAGGAACCAATTAAGGGATGGAAGGAAGGAAGGAAGGAAGGAAGGAAGGGATAAAGAGGGTGCAAGAACGTATGAGGAGAGATACCGAGAATAGCCGATGTTGAGTGCATGGAGAATGAGGATTATTGACTGAGAAGGAAGAGTGTATAGCAAGCAAACAAGTCATTAAACAAACAATCAAGCAATCAGTGAGTGAGTGAGTGAGGCAAGTAAACAGGGAGGTGGGATGGCTAAGTAAATAAAAATATCTTGGTTTTGTTTTTCTGTAAAGTTTGGTGGAATCAGTAGCCTTCAATTTTTTGCTGACAATATTGTATCCCCCTTACAGGAGTAATGTCTAGTGGATGAATTGGAGGCTACTAAATTCCTACAAACTATTTATACAAGGAAACAGATGCTTTCAATATAACGAGCAGAAGATTTGTATTGAGGCATTGCTTGGAGGGTTAAGGAGGCTCCAGTTCATGCAATTAACCCCTTTATTAAAATGAGTAGGAGTAAAGGGTAGAGAGGCACACGGGAAGAAAGGGAGGCGTAGGGTAGGGAAGGAAGGGAGGTAGGGAAGGAAGGGAGGTAGGGAAGGAAGGGAGGTAGGGAAGGAAGGGAGGTAATATATAATATATATATATATTTTTTTTATTATTTTTTTTTTTTTGTAATAATTAACTTTTTTTATTATTATTATTTTTTCTTTATTTATTCATTTTTTTTCGTCGTCGTCACCGCCGCCGCCGCCCCGCTGCCGCCGCCTTTTTTTTTTTTTTTTTTTTTTTTTTTTTTTTTTTTTAATATATATATATATATATATATATATTTTTTTTTTTTTTTTTTTGCAATAATTAACTTTTTTATTATTATTTTTTAATTATTTTTTTTTTCGTCGTCGTCACCGCCGCCACCCCGACGCCGCCGCCCCGCCGCCGCCGCCGCCGCCGCCGCCGCCGCGCCACCGCTGCCCCGCCGCCACCGCCGTTTTATTTTATTTTTTAATTTTTTAATAGTATATATATGTTTTTTTTTTATTATTTTTTTTTTTTAAATAATATATATATATATATATATATATATATATATATATATATATATATATATATATATATATATATATATATATATATATATATATATATATGTGTGTGTGTGTGTGTGTACTTTCTTAAGGCAGCCAGGGTACTGAGCAGGTGAGGTGTCGCTGCAATTTGGCGCCCATATATCAGGTGACCTGTCCTCGGCCAATCACAGGCCACCGCGCGGGGTGAGGTCTAAAACGGAGTTGTCCAAACTCTTCTATTCTACGGCTCTGGGAAGGAAGGGAGGTAGGGAAGCAAGGGAGGTGTATGGGGAAACAAGAGGTTGGGAGGGAAAGACGAAGTGAAGGGAGGGAGGGAGGGAGGGGGTAAGATCCAGGGTTGGGTGGGTGGGAGGGAGTTTCAAGGGAGGGGATTGGGATAACCACAGGGGAGGGGAGGGGAGGGAGGTATGTCCGTGGAGAAGATTGAAAGTGAAGCAGTATATCTGTGATGATGTGAGAGTTATCAAGACGGACTGAGATGGCAGAGACTTGACGGAGTGTGATCGCATAAATGAAATTGCCGTTTGTATCCTTGGTCCAGGCACTGTCCCAAAATATCCATTACCTAGGAGAATATCAGAGGGAATGAACACACACACACACACACACACACACACACACAATGGTGATAAGAGATATGAGGTGGAGAGTGTAAGTGACAGAGATAGGCTATTGAGAGCTGGACAGAGATGCTAGATAGAGAGCAAAGGAGATATATGGGATAAGAGACAGAAAGCGTGGGTATGACAGAGATGGGCGATAGAGACCCCGAGATGGAGTGTGTGACAGAGATAAAAGGTTAAGCTGGAGGGAGATAGACA